>JASSKH010000008.1:29668-312175 GCA_031763025.1 Macrocystis pyrifera | reverse complement strand
GCGATGGCCTGCCTGATGAGGATGGTTTCCGATATGTTTTGGTCATCATGGATGATTTGTCCAACTACGTGGCGTTGGAACCGGCCGAGGCTTGTACAGCCGAGGTCACAGCGAAGCATTTGCTAGCCTGGTGTAAGACTTTGGGGGTGCCGCGTGTGTGGGTGAGTGATACCGCCACGCATTTCAAGAACAGGGTGCTTGCTTTGTTGAGCGACGCGTTGCACATCGAACATCGTTTTGCTGTCGCTTACACGCCGTGGTCGAACGGTACGTGTGAACGCATGGTAAAAGAGGTGGTACGTGCTCTGCGTTCCATTCTGTCAGAACAGCGTCGTCAGGTTTCGGAGTGGGTTGATGTTTTGCCGGCCGCTCAGTGGGCCTTGAACACTTCGTTTCGTGAACGTTACCGAAGCACTCCGTACAGCGTGATGTTTGGGCGTGCTCCGCGTACCGATTTCTCGGCGCTCGTTTCTGAGTCTGATGGCAGGTGGAATGTTGACGTGATGAATGCTGACTTGTTGCGTGCGAACGTCCGTGAAGTCGTTGCAGAGCAGGAGAGATTTTGCGCCGATATTCGCGCAGCTGTTGCCGTGTCTCGCGACAACAAACGTAAACAGGCTCAGGGCAGGTGGTGTTGCCAAAATTTGCGGTTGGTGATTTCGTGTTGCATGCTCGTGTTCGTCGGCAGGGTGTCACACCGAAATTGTTGTCCACATGGACTGGTCCGTGGCGTGTGGTAGCAGCTGATCATGATCATGTGTACTCAGTTCAGAACATCGTTTCTGGGAAGGTGCATCAAGCTCACGTGGCTCGTTTACGATTTTATGCGGATGCGACGTTGAACGTCACCGCTGATCTGAAGGATGTTTTCCAACATTCCTTTGCGCAGGGTGAATGCCGCATGAATGCTTTGTGCATGTGGCCGAAGATGATGCCAACGAGGTGATTGTCTTGGTCGATTGGGATGGTTTCGAAGCAGAGGAGCGCACGTGGGAGGCTTTGCGGTCGATTTATTCTGCTGCGCCTGAATTCGTCGTGAAGGAATTGCGCAAATTACGGATGACCCGTGCGCTCAAGATTAAAATTGCTTCAGAGTTCAGCATTGATTTGTGATTTGCCGCATGCGATTTTCGTCTTGGTTTTTTGGTTTTGTCAAGCTCGTTCGTGTCGAGTGAACTCGCTTTGGGGGTGCTGTAGCCAAAAGATACCAAGCCGTGGAGGTTTCAGTGTAATCGCATGTGTGAGTGGAGCAGTGGCCGGGGATCCTGTGTGATGTCCCCTAGCCACCTGGCTCGTGGTCCGATGAGGATCACTCCGTGATAATACAAGCTCTAAGAACAAGACTTACTGAGTGCGAGGCCAGCGAGACTGGTGGAGTCCCTCGCTGGAAGCCCTCTTGCTGATATCATCTGGCAGAGGCCATAGATAACATAAACACGGCATTTGGATACAACCAGCTGTTCTTCTTCAAGGGTGGCACAAATGGCAGCACCACAAGAGCTCACACTGCCCACGAAGGCATCATAGTGCGCCTGTCAGGTACACAGTCGATGCTGCTGCAGCGAGGCCTAATAACGTAGACGAGGACACCGAACGGCCGTCCATGCTTGGGGAAGGACTAAAGAGAGGGTTGAATGTGCTCCATACGACGTCTCCCGTCAATGAGTCAGGTCGGAAGTGCGCGGCCAAAATCCTGCTCATCAGAGTTGCGCTCCGATAGAGACACCATTTAAAAAAAAAATGTCTGAACTAACGGGGATTTAAACTGAAGAGTTGTCTAACGTCGTTAGATTCCATCCCATCTGTTGTAGAGTGTTTTCGTCGCGCACCAACTTTGGTGATCTTCGTCTGGTTTATGTCATGTTTTGGGTGAGGTAGACCGTTCTTCGAATGGAGCTCGCTCAGACGTCCACAGTCAACCACATCCGTAACACACGCAAGCACGATGGACGCGCACACCACACTCACTTCTTTCCCGGAAGAAGCATCCCCGTCGACGGAACTATCGTCCAGTTCATCGTATCCGACGGCAACGCTTCTACTGTCCACACAACGCCGGCGTTCATCACGTCCGCGTCTTCAGTACTGCCGCCAGGATCGGTGCTGCCAATGGTGCCTGCGCTCGAATATTCCGCGGCCCTGCTTGGTTGTGAGTCGTGTGACAGTACCAGGATCCCCTCAACAAATTCCGGGTATACGGATGGTTCCGGCAGTTTTGCCGGAGCAAGGCCCAGCGCGGCGACGTCTCCCTGAACGCACCTCTGTCGTATAATCATGCGCAGTTCGAAGTGCGGGGGATCGGCGCGGCGGTCGCGTCAGAGAAGAATACTCTAAAGCACCTCTGATGTTGGATATGATGTACATTTGCATAAAAACAATTGCTATCGATGTAGCACGGCCGTACGGCTATTGGAATGAGCTTCAGGTCCATCCGCGACAGGTTTGATGATCTCTGAATTGCTTGACGGTCGACTTGCTATCAACATTTCCAAGGGGACACACCAAACGCAATACGGATTTACGTGCGAGATAAGATACCCTGCCATCGAAGAACTACTTTTTCGGCATCGAAATCTGCACTTACACGATAGGCTTTCCGACCTACCCGGTTCGAAACTAAAATATCTAGAATAGCGAGAAAAGACAAACGCTGCTTCGCGCCACACGCGTAGCAGCTGCATGGAAACCGGAGGGTCTTTGGTAACCAATCCCGACTATTGCAGACGAACATTCACTGATAAAAATGGGGAGTACGCACGCTGAGGTTTTTCAGCCTTGTGAGAAACACACGGTCGACACGATCGCTACAACCTTCACACCAACCGAGACGAGCAAGTGTATCATTATTTTCAAAATATTTCGTTCAATATCCTATGTAGGTGGAAAGGCAAGAACACCTGAGGCTACCCACAACATACAATATTGCGTTTCGAAGTTGACCAAGGCGAATACCTCTGCGGACATACACGCTGGCTAACGGGAAAAATAAAACGTTCGTGCGAGACGTCATACAATCACAAACCCATGATTGCTTTGAAAATCTGTAGCATGAATTCCAAAGTTATCAGCTTCACGGGAGCAGTGAACAGCGCCACGGAACGCGGCGCTGCTATCGTATACCAAGAACAGCCGACGAGTGAATTATTACCTCTTTATGTCAAACGTTAAATTCACACTACACTAGATCAAACACATATAAAATTTATATGTTCGTATTTTTGTTTTTCGCCTACTCCAACAACCATCCAGAGTAGTGTACGTCCGTAGCAGATATCGTGGTTTATCGTAACTTCAAAAACATACAGAATATTCTATATGTCTTGGCTCGATACCCAATCAGTTGATCCTGCAAATCGTGCAAACACAATGCACATCTGATGCAAGGATACTGAGCTACAGTAGTTTCAGTTAAACAGGGGACCACATTGACGGAAAGACTTGTTTCAATTGTATACTTGACAATATTTGATAACATAGGAAGTGATGTGGTCGAAGCCAGGACAAAACAGAAAGCCAGCGGGCGGGCACGATTACATGGAGACTGATAAACCAGCAGTCTCGTTCAAAGTTCGAGTTTGGTAATTACACATCACCTGGAACGTGTGGCAGGTATACCCGATGTTTGCTTTCAAATCAACCTTATTGAACAGTAAACGAAGACACAGCCTCGACTTGTCCATGGTTCGCCATACCAAAAATAAGGGAATTTTCGCAGGCCACACGTTGCCGTCTCCCATCGCTGCCATCATTTTGCACTATGAACTACACAAAATGTTCGACGCGGCTTCAATCAGGTTGAGCACTGAGCGTTGCTCAAAGGGTTGGTTACCTTCTCCTTCTTGGACCTTCGGTCATAGCACTGGCAGTATACCCCAGCGTCGCCTTCAATGCACGCCGATCCTCTACTGCATGGAAAACTGCTAGATTCATTTGCCGTTCCTTCACCGCTTTGAGGTGCCTCTGTCGTATTTCTACACGAGAGGTTGACGTTGGTTAACGTCTCAGCGTTAGGAATCCCTCCGGCACGAGACCTTTTGGTTTCAAGTGCCAGATCTATCGGTGGGCGTATCAGTTGCGGAGGTCCGTATGTGCAGGAAGAGCAGGTAAGAGTAAACACGAGGTGGAAACTTCAAAGGGATGTTATGGATTTGAGTTCGTAAATGCGCTGTTTGAAACACATGCCAAACGCTGAAAAAATATGTCACCTTTTATATTGCAGAATTACCGCAAAAAACGTATATGCACCGCGGCCACTACCAACGCAATGTTCGTTTCAAGAGAAAGGTAGTTTGTTTTTAGCCAAATCATTTCCGTCTGACGGGGTTTCTTGACTAACGAACGTCCCAGTGTCACTTGCAACGAAATTAGTTTTGTAGCTCAGACAAGCGTGTAGGGAAGATTGGAACATCAGGCAAGGAGTCTATAACAACTAGCTGTTAGCTCTGCGGTAGCAAGCGTCAACAAGCAGTGTGTGATCGCCTGAAAACCTAGACACATATAGGCAAAGCGGCGGTCGTTTTTTTAAAACCCTCTGTGGCTCACAGTTATTGTTCCCCAGCACAACGTTCCTGATCTCGACTGTGGAGCTTGGTTCCGATTTCACCAGTACCAAAGAGGTGCTGGCGCTGAAGTCGCAGGTGTCCAAGTACAGTGTTCCTTCACTGAAAATGACTGCCTGCAGCGCCGCAAAAACACAACGCACACGGGCAGCGTGGGAAACCGTGACGGGCCCCTGTGCGCATAGGCGCGCCCCATGCAGGGACCAACTGCTCGAAACCTACGGAGACTGCCATGGTGATACTCAGCAAGCTCTACCAGATGTCGGTCGAACGCATCCAGAAACCCTAGGTACCGATGCTACACACCTCTCCCTCGAACCCTCCGAAATAAGTGTCTTCCGCCTCGTAGCTAGATGTTTTGTCCACTTGAACCGCAGAGATTTTATGTGATCCCGAGGAATACACAAACTTCACCTGCGCATTCGTACGACCGCAGGCCTCTCTTTTATCGAAGTGTGCAAATGGCGCTGTTGCTTCTAAGTACTGCGACAGTGGTGGCTATGCATGGACTCGCTGATCTGCGACGTATCGTCCATTGCAAGTAGGCGGCGCACCAGCGGCCTCGGCCTATCAACGGATTTGTCAACAGCATGCTGTTCCCTTCAGGCGGAAGCACTTGAATCAGCAACACCATCTATGCAAAGCCTGGTAGTCAAGCACGCAACGTGAATACTATTATTAAGTACAATTTGTCATCGAGTGTTGGACTTATCAAGATAGGGGTCGTTCGACCTACCTTTTCAATGTATACATGCGTCGATAGTGTTTACAATAAGTTCTGCCGTGCCACTCGCACCGAGGGGCCAAGTTCCTCGCACGTACCTTGATACATCAAGAGAAGGCATTTTGCTGCCTCGTCGTTTGCCTCTACCGCACACAGGTGGCCGGGACCCCCTCTTGTGAAATATGGGCATAAAGCAACAGTTTTACAAAGACTGCTCAGGAGAGCTTAAAAATAGGTATGTCTGAAGGATGTATACGGACCTTATTGTGTAATGGTAGCTGGGCGAATACGTACTCAGCGCGCATAGTATGTAGGCGTATCTCGCCGGGCACATTGCGGGGCTACTACAGCAGAACGCCAGGCACTCCCTCCCCCACTTCTACCCTCCCTCATGGGTTTCGTGTGTCGCTTGTACTAAATGCACTGCGTGGGATAATCGTCCCGTGCCTGTCCTGACATTTTGGTAACCATCGGCCAAGTATTGGTGGAGCTGGCACCGGCAGGGGGCAACGCATGGCGTGAACTTGCTGAATGGTTTGGACGCTCAACGAAGCACCCACCCGGGTAAAGGTGTAAATGTGACATAGTAGATTATCATCACCCCGCGACGCATGTATACATACCAATTCTATCATATTAAACGTCGTTACCCTTCTTCGTGAGCCAGAGAGGGATTCGAGGGCGGTTGCGTCGGTGCCGGGAGCAATGCGACGATGCGCTTGACATATCACCACAAACGAGACTTGGGAGAGGTTTAATGGCTCAATCCTATCAACAGTGCTATGAGGTTGTACTAACACAACTACTGTAGCGAAAACTGAACATTTACAGGCAGTTGCCCACTTGCCAAGTTAAACCGGTCAGACATTATTATGTCAAAACGTGGAACAACTACTGTAGCAATACGCCCAGGCGTACACCATACCGTGGAGAGCGGTTGAAGGCGAGCACAGCCGATTGACCAGTCGTTTCGCCGGTGTGAGCAATGAGCTACTAGCTTCGCGCCCACCTGGTAGGTTTTGAGATAGCTGTCAACCAAGACGATGACGCTTCCTTGAAGCATACCGTTGTCAAATACGGAAACCCCCCGCAGCTCCACCGACACATTGTTTCGAGCGTAGCTGGGTTGCATCACGGCAATTCAAATAGCGAAAGGATTTCACGATATATCGTTGCGTCGTCTTAGTTCTCAGGAGCAAACGAGCATGTTGCAGCGCGGCACTCCGCAAAAAGGGTTTTTCACCAATGTCAATAGGACAGGTCGCCGGGACCCCGTCATTGCCTCATGCGGGAGAAACATACCTATTGTGGAGTCACTGGACAATGTGGCCAACTACACAAGACGTCGGTACCCTCTGGTTTCGGTGTGCCAAATACTACACTCATCAATGTCTGTACGACCATGACTTCACGCCTAAACTGTGCAAGGGGGGGGTCCCGACCACATGTGAAAGTATAGTCCAGCTCAGGGGCACACCGCCAGTAAATACGGAAAGGGCCGCGCCGAGCCTTGTCTCCGGGATGAGCGTCTGCTTGCTGGGGAGTGATCAGTTTCACGCGTAGGAATTCCCTAAAAGATATTAAAGGCTGTTTATGCCGACAATGTGTACGTGGTCGGGGCGAACGAAAGCCACGAAGTAGGTGTTACCCTCGTTTTGATTTGAGCATGAAAACATGCAGGTAGAGTATCATCTTACGCGACACGTTTACGTGTGCTGTAGTACCTCCCTGGTAGCTTTCAGGTTGAATGTACTGCCGGAATTAACCGAGCCTTGTGAAGAAGAGAACGCGTCTGACCATGGAGACAGTGCACCGCTTCATTCATTACTCGACAGCTTGGATAGTAGACATCTGTCAATATTAACCCACCCACGATCTGCGTGGTATCGTGCTCGTTAATCATCAATTTCTGAACGCATTCACCCCAACACGGTTTTTCTGCACCGATAGGTGTTGTACGTCTCTGGGGAAAAGCTGGCGGGGCTATATTTGTATCGTGCACGCCTTTACTCTATTGAATGGGTGCTATCGGGGGATTTTCGTGTCCTTCTCGAGGTTGAGCAACTATAGGCGAACTCTCGTTTTTACATCAAGGTATTTAGCTAAAACGTCTACGTCGCTTCTGCTGCACGTGACAATCAAGATAATTCTTGGACGTATCTTTTTATATGACATGTCATCACCATGTACCTCACTTTGCCTAGAACCGTTTTGAAACCTATTTGCGCAAGAAGATTTTACCACCGCATGTATGCCACCTTACATTGCAGGTCCTGTAATCGCGTGGTTGTTTCCAATGTCGCATTTCCACGTTATGTTCGCACTGTCGACGGCGTAAATAGCACCGCCATCCACGCTGTTGTGGTGTAGTATGGATGCCCTTTCGCAGCAGGCATCGCCTCTCCCCTCTTTATAAAGGAACGCCCCAAAATCGGCCTCGTTGTTGCTGAAATTGCCTCCCTTGACCTGGTGTCGTACGGATTAGCAATCGTTGCCGATGTGTAATTGGACGAAGCAGCACAGGTTGCGATTTTACGGACGCGGACGCGACTACTAGTCCACCGAGGTTCACAAACCGTGCCTTGATTCGTATCTGCTACAGCAATACCACAGCAATTAACCTATAGCCTGAGGTATTTATTCGTTGTTCGTATCCGGTTTAGATGAGCAACCGAAAATGCCAAAACTGCGCACGTGTACCTACGCCGCCGGTTGCGTTGTAGACTACTGCGTGTTTGGGGATTTGGAGAGGTCCGCACTAATGTTCTAACACGACACGTACAATTTAGGAAAGGCATACCCACCCTCCAGGACATTTGTCAGAGTGACAACACTCATAATTTTACATCGCACGTGGTATTGGTGGTGAAACAGAGATACCGCGAATGGTCTAGTCAGAACGTTTGCTCGTGAAGCTGTTCATGTCTGGACCTTTGCACCCCGAAGTCGCATCTGGGGCTCTGGCCGCAACAGGAATATTGCAGAGAGTCAAGCGGTTCAGGGACTCCCTAGAAAACAGTAGTCAAAGGGTATGCAACCACGAAAGCTTCTTCTCGCCGGATAACCGAGTGTTGCATTGCACGCGTATTCAAACGTTCACGACTATTGCTACAGCAAAGCTCAAGTTTTGCACTGTTCCGCTGTCAATAGGTCTGCTTCGAGACCACTAAGGTTGTACCTGCCGTCCGCGAGCGTCACCGGTGACGGGCACCGCACTAGCTGGACACGACATTTTGAAGCACAGAGCACAGGAGATATCAAGTGGGTAGTAGCGAATGGTGTGAGGGAAGATTCGGCATGCCTTTTGTAAATTTGCACGTCTCGTTTCCTGCTCTTCTCGACAACATAAAGATCGCGTGTAAAATCGTTGATGAAAATTAGGTTATGACGCATGAGCTTACCTTTCCCAAATCAGATCTACCTGCCAATACATAGCAAAAACAAACAGCTTTGCAGCTCAATATCCAGGGGAGGCGAAATCTCTGGAGTTTGTATAGCAAAGAGCACTCGTGGCGGCAAAACTGGTTGATCCCAGACCAAAATCATTCCAACATTGTGCGAGCACGCGGTAACCACGGCCGCACGGCCAGGATATATCTTCGATAAACAGGGGGCGATGATGGCACATCAGCATCTACCTCAACTGTGTAGCCCAAGACGGCACAACCCGTACATGTTTGGATCAAAGGTGACAAATGTTTGTACCACATTTTTCCCGTACCTTCATCGTGTGCAACACTTAGTCGCTCGCAGCCGCGTGCAGGTTAGTCACCAATGGACGGTCACGGTCATCTTGTGTAAACGCGCAAGATAAGACCGCCGCAAGATTCACTACTCAGGGGTATGCAAGTAGAAACGCCGAAATGGCAACATTCCCTCCACCTAACCTGCAGGTTTCCTCCGTCGTTCACCACGAAGACGCCTCCTTCATCGCTTGCAACGTTCCGGGTAACGTTGCCACCGTTCACGTAAATAGTAGCCCCATCACTCGCGGAAGCAACACCGCCTCTGGAAGCGTGGTTGTTTTCGAACAGTCCAGCCTCCAAGACAGTCATGCTGCTGTCTGAAGCGAAAACGATGCCTCCGTCATCGGAGGCTTCGTTGGTGAAAAAGTGACCACCAGTGATGTTCACATCTCCCTCCGACCAAACCACACCGCCATTCTTCGCAACAGCAGCATCACACGAGGTAGCAAGATGATGCAGTCGCTGAGAAACGGTTACTGCAAACATTAGACATGTGTCGGCCAACCGGTTTTATTCGAACCGGCTTAGCGTACTGCTCACGAGACACGGCGGGGCGTGTGGAACTTCCACACCGAATCCGATCAGCCAGAAACTCCTCCAGAGGCCTTCTACGATGGACGTATGAGTTTTAGAAAATAAGATTTATGAGTCATCACGGCGTCCTTACCGGTCGCCAGTTGACAGAGGTACAGTGCCTCAGTTAGTTGGGTTGTATTTAACTATTGAAGGTGCGCGCGCCCCACACATCGCAACGATCAGCCGTATTTATATTTGTGTTGCCGCTGAATTCCTCATTATACCTTGGGGGGACATGAAAACTTCAGAAAATTAGGATGAACCTCTATCGTATAACGCCTCTTCGTCGCATGCAAGCATCAGTGTCAATTAACCGAACATACTGGAGGGGTTTAAACTCAACTCAGTGTGGAGGTGAAGACGCAAGTTGAGACGACACCGTTCGCACTCTATTGCTTTGAACAAGGTTAAAACAAAGGAAATAGTTCTTAATAAGGGTTACGTTTCGTGAGAATAGCGATTCAAAGCAGGACGTCGTTTGCCAGTCCGGGGGACCGCAATACTAGAGTCAAATGCTTCATATTGCGCTGTAAACACGATAACCTGAACCTAGCCCGGGGGATCTACCGTAGTGCAACTCTACTGGCACAATTGACGCGATAGGTAGAACGTGACTTCAGTCGAAATAGATAGGAACTGACCGGTCTCCTTCAACGGATATCGTTGGCACAACCGTAGGTGAGTTCATGATATATAATGATCTCTCTAGCCGTCAGGATTGCTACTTGTAGCTTTTGCTAATGCCAAGTTCTGAGTGGGTAATCGTTTGTGAAGCATCGTGATCCCTAAACGCTTTTCGTCGGGACATCCATAGTGTTTTTCAACTAGTGTCGCGCCATGCCTATGGGCAAGGATCGTTCATGGGTTGGCACGTAAGTATTCCTCATACTACGGTTTTCGGTCAAATATGTAGAACTCCTCAAACGAGCAGACTCACAAACGTTTAGGCGCTACACGTATATGGCAAGCCAGCGTTGCGTGTCGTCGGTCTTGCACATACATATCTGAGGTTAAAAAAATCATGAAACCGCCGAGGCCAGTGGATCGTTCAACCTCCTCCGCAGCAAACAAGGTCGGTGGACAAGAGTTGTCGGCGCGGTGAAGAAACGCACCTTGCCATTGTTGGAGGAGAAAACGCCGCTTTCAATCGTAAGCCGCGCGTCCGTCGAGACCGCAAAAACACCTCCATCGCGCTCGCATGTGTTCCCCTCGAACACGTTTCCATCCCCTTCAACGGCTACAGTGACAAAGTTTCCCAGGTACACCCCCCCGGCGTCAAGGCCTGCATTGTTGTTTCTGATTGTAGAGTTTCGAAAAATGACAGTAGCGCCTGGATCCGCTTCCCAACTGCTTCCAGACGGAAGATTTATCACGCCCCCCTTCGATGTGGCATAATTTCCCGTGCAATGGGTGCAGAACAGGATGGGGAGAGTTGAGATAAGTTTGAGTTAGGAACGTGAGGCGTACCCTCGTGCAACCTTGTTTGGTCAACTTATCTAGATATCCGTCACAAGAGTACAAGAACCGCCTTCTTTGAGGCTCTTTTGAGTCTAGCACCTGATTTCGTTCCCAACATTTACCCCGCATAGAAGTGAGATCCATCGGTCGCTGGGTGTTGCTCAAGGCTTACCAAGACTACAGCAGTTGCACGACAGATATTATGCCAACCACATAACAGGTCGAAACCGATTCCGCTGCATGTGGGTCGAATTACCTCATACGATCAGTAAAAAGGGGTTCGCACGCAATCTCCGTCTCACCAACAATGTCGAGGGCAGTGGGCTCGCAACAAACATCACTTCACCGTCTCGGGAAACGAATGTTCTATCTGACGATGCACGATGTAACAAAAGGAACAGGACTCTGACTTGGAACTCGTCGAACGCAGTTCAGCCAACATAACATAGGGGGTACCAATTGTACAAGAGAGTTGATCCGTTGAGCCATAAGTCCCCGACCTTGTTGGCATCTCGCACCCCTCACTCGATAAAGGCAACACTAGGTGTTCAACCACCAAAGCTACTTTGGATTTGACCGTATAGCTAGGTATCACGCGTGAGACAATATGAATGTCAGGGGTTCGAAAGTACCAATCATCGAAGGAACGACGTTTGTGAATCAGCCAGGAACTCTGGAAGCCAATCGTTGTCCACCAAGAGATTGGTAAAGCCAAACTATTGATAGTAATGTTTGATGCCCAAAGATACTGCAGCAGTAAACACTGCGGTAGGCCCCTCGACGTGGGGTACGACACGCTTACAGTTTTGCTTTCACACAAACATCGCCAACGTAGGCAGCACACCTTTCCTAGCGTTCAGAGCAAGCCCCACCGGCAAGGGGGATGAATGTTTTTCATTTGGCACAAAATATTACACTCACGTGTTCCCCGCAGCTGTTGTTCGTTAGAGTGCAATCAACCAAAATGAGCGTGGCTCCCTCGCCGACATAAAATGCACCTCCTTCTCCTTGCGACTCCTCCTCAGTCGTGAAGCCCGCAGAGCTGCTATCTACCGTGCACCGGTGGAACTCTATGTGCGATTGGCCGTTGTCCTCAATGGCCACAGCACCACCCTTGTTTCCGACGTGACCGTTGACGAAAACAGTGTCATTAGCCCCGCACGCCGCGAGACCGTCGAAGGATCGGGTGCACTCCGAAAACGACAAATCAGCACCCCGTCCTTCCTGGCTCCCTGCATTTGTCGTGAGTGAGTGAGTGGCTGCGGTTGTGGGTAGGTGGGTATGTGGAGGATTTCTTGCGAACGTCTTGTCTACCGTTACAATGCTAGCTTTAGAAGCGAATGAATCGCAAGACGGGTATATTACGTTGGTTTCAGTCGAAGGTGAGCACGGGTACTCACGTGTGATTCTGTATCGACGCCTTCTTGGGTGTTTTTCAACTCATGTGTGGTGACAAGTTCGGTACGTGTGATTATTGTGGCGTTGCTTGTTAGCATGGGTTCGGCTCCAAACGAAAGCAAGCCATAAAAAAACAGCCGTACTTTATTCAAGCCCGCTAGGCGGTGCGTCGGCAATGTGCTCCAACTAACGAAAATAAGTATCCGGTCGCATCTCCGAGATGTATCTGGCCAATACCCTGTTCAGATACACCTTGAATTTGTTTTGACGTAGCTTGTGGATCGAATGACGTCGACTTTGAGCGCATGCAGGAATGAACCAGGCGTAAAGAATGTCCTTCGCCCACATGCGTTGCTCGGCGAGACAACTTCATTTCCTCATGCCTATAACTTGGCTCACAATGGTGAATCTGGCATACGCGTTCGCTTTGGAATAATGAGTCGTGCGCGTCTCGTATTGTAGCCGTCTGGCCACCGCATACATTGCCCTACAAGCACAGCGACACTTCGAACCCACTGTCCGTTGTACTACACACCGTCTTCGCTGCCGTCGCTCCCCGCGACGTTTTTGTAGAACACTGAATCCAACACGGATAGTCGGCCAGTATCCTGGTTCAGACCGCCTCCTTTCTCACCGGCGGAGGACCCCTCAAACAGAGAGCCTTCAATTTTGACGTGGGAGTCTTTTGCCTGCCACGCATCGTTGATGAGGTTTCGGTGGGTCGGGACACGTAGGTGGCATAGTACAGAGCTGCTTATTGTGCTGAAAACGCAGATGCACGGATGGTTACATGAAAAAGGATGGTCAAGAGTAGTGCGATGGATGGTCTCTTGACTGGGCAAAAAAGAGGTAGTTGGACTGGGCTTGCTCCTTTCGGACCCTGCACATTTCTCCAGCAGTGGTTTCGCATACAGTAGTACATTAACCGAACAATAACATCCCTCAGGAATTTACAAACATGTAGAGACAAAAAGTCACAAGCCAAACCAAACACCGCCCTGGTTCTACACTCACCGTGATTCGCCACATGCTCTTGGTTTACTAGACGATGCGTTACATATGGGGCGTATTCTTTGTCAAATTTCGCACGTATCAACATTTTCACGAGTCGCGACCGACACATGATATAACATCAGACCTAACCTACTATAGTGTTCTAAACACCCTCGAAACCAACGACATAAAAATCAGAGTTGTGAATTCTCCACTAACCTACGGCACGAAAATATTCTGTTGTCATAGTTGTTCGAAAGTTCACCCACCTTAACTATGGTAAAATCGCAGAGACGACGGCAAGATTATACCGTAGCAAGCATTCAGTTTGAATAGCGGGCATAAGTAACAGGAAGAATGCCCAACACAAACAACATAGTTCGTTCTTCAAGAGTGCCTACATGGATGCCACCGCCCTTTCCGTCGGATGACGCCCGAACTCCGGCCTGGCACCCACTGAACGTCGAGTTGGCAACCTTCAAAACAGAGTCTTCCACGTATATGCCGCCGCCCTCCTTCTCCGCGAAGTTATTGATGAATTCGCATCGAGTGATTGACACATTCGAGCGCTTCGCATAGACACCGGCCCCAGACTCATCATTGCACTCGTCCCCTTTGCGTGCAGCATAGCCATCGCGAACAACCAAGTTGTGAAGGAATAACTGCCCCCCGTCGAGGCAAAAAATAGAACCGAACGAGATACTTTTGTCGGTTTCGGCTGTTATGTTTGAGGGCGCCACGCCCATGACGACAGACGTCAGCCCTTTCGGAATAGCCAAACGGCCGATGAGCTTCTCTTTGTCGCTCAGTTCACCGTCGCCCTCGCTGGTGCTATACCTGTCTGCGGGGGAGGTGGACAAGTCGCCTGTTACACTGGCGTTGTTGCCGTATATTATTACTGTGGTGTCTTTGCCAATGACGATAGGGCTGGTCACGTTTACTTTGCCGATCCAGTCTACATGGAACAGACCCCCCTCGCAGGCAAACATGTCGAAGCTCGAGTTGGTCAACGTGACCGTTACCCGTGTGGCATTTTTTGTTTCCGATTCGTAGGAGGCACCAGATCCGGGAGCGCAACGTTCCGCGAATACACACATCCCCACACAAGAACCACTCCACAGCATCGTTGTCCATGGTCCTGCAAGAATGGCGCCCATTAGGAGGAACGCGCCCGCTATCAACGATGGGGGCGCTCTGCGGTGGGCAACGGTATTGCGACATACACGTCCCTCGCGTTTGTTTCTTCCACTAGGATTCAAATCCATTAGTTGCCGCTGGTACGGCATTCTAAGGCGAGGCATTGCTCCTTGTAGCAGTCCCGAAATACGGGGCGTATCCAAGATATAAAGAGGGTACCGTTCTCGAACGATGTCCGGTGAAGTCGACACACGGGGCGTATCCAAGATATGAAGAGTGTACCGTTCTTGAACGATTTGCGGTGAAGTCAGGTGGTCGAGTGAAAACTGACTGGCCAGCCTTCAACAGCGGACCATGCCTAAAATCGAATCCGTCGGAGTCCTGAAACGGCAAGCACGGTTGAGAAGATCACGTGGCGTACAGCATCAGGGGGGCGATAGAAAACAAGGGATGCTTTCACAGCACGGATATTTTTTGTCGAGAGCAGAGGTGCACGTGCGAAACGTACGAAAGTGTGGATGGCATAGGCATGTGCGAAAGGTAGCTCGAATGCCTGGTACAAGCGTGCAGACAGGCATGGGCGGTCCACGGGGGTTCAGAATCAAGCACTCAAGTGCACTAGGAATTCCCATATTTCGTTTCCCCAGGAAATTCCTCAATGGCCTTTGGCACACCACACAATGTATCCTAGACAGCAGCAGCAGACACCATGCAAGGACCATAGCAATGTACGCGGAGTGTTTGAGCGAAATACACTCCGTGATCGATATCGGCGTTGCTCATGTAGTAAACAGTGCACGGCTTACCGACAACAGAACAATGAAATCGCGACCAGTCTGTCGGCCGTTCAGTACGAGTGCTTTAAAGGCTAGGATGTACGGTACCGGTGGTGATTGGGCACATTCAGTGCAAGGGCATCATGTATTTGGTGTTTGTCATGCCCATCAACTACAACAACAGTACTGGAGCAGGAGGGGGAATGGGGTTGTTGTCGATATACCTTCATCGCGGGATTACTGACACCCTGCTCTACCGGTCACCAACCAACTAGTCCTCCATCAATATTTCAACACTTGCCATTCACAGTATCTCCATCCATCAGGGTTTCGTTAACTTTGTATCATGTACGAACCAATTCTCAGGTGACCTCGTAACCCTTTTTGTACTTCCCTCAGCGTGGGTGTGGCGCCGTTGGCAGGCACGCTGGCGGAGCCTTGCCAAATTATTTACCTTGGCGTTTGTCTGTCTGGCACAACCCTTCCATATTGGCGACTACAATCCCGCGATCGATGCCAGTAATCGACCGGAAAATGTCTGCGATCCGTCAACAACGAAGCATACATCGCATGTTTGCCACGTGCCACGCGTCAAACTCCAGAAACCACACACAAGTGTGCGTCCTAAGGTTTACTTGACAAGTCTACACACTTGTCTAGACATAGTCGTCGTAACCAGAGCTACGAGCGTTGTCTTCCTTGCTTTGCGTGGCAGCCGTTCTTGCTACCTTTTTGGTGTGGAGGTCCGTAGTTTTCACCATCTGCTACAACTACTTCCTTCACAATCGCGACGAAGTGCAAGGCCATCACCCCAACTTGCTGCTTCTTGTTTGTTATCTTCTTGCATAATGCCAACAGTTTCGAGCCTGTTTTTCTAGGTGTTGGTCTTGGTGGTCCTTTATTTCTCGTGTTTTTGGTTAGTTTTCTTTGTATGTTGTGTTGTCAGTTGCAACCTCCCGGAGAAGCGATGCCATACCCAACCCTTCGCAGGACTAGTTGGATGCGTGGCGGTCGCTTCTTGCCTTTGTTTCCTGTCCTCCCCTATTATTCCTATGTTTTTGACATTTGGTTTAGTTACGAGGCAGGTATTCATGGAAATATTAATATTAAAATACATACTTTACATATTTTTCGTTTTTCCGTTCCTTGTATTTCGTGTTTGGTGCGACAATGAGGGGAAAGTTAGGAAGAAAGGACCACTCATCCGTCATAAGGGTGTCGTCCATGAGAATGGGGAAAAGGGGCGTGAACGACGGTAGAGAACGAGCGGTCGACGAAAGCTGGATGGCGACGGTAGACTAGTTAGCGAAGCACCAAACCGACAGCTAAGAGCAGGTAAACCTGTCTGACCTACCCGTGCGACAAACTGCTGCGGCTTCTTCGAGGGTCCTTCCGTTGAGGTTTGGTTTACCTCTCTTTTGATTGATATAAGTCTTACTCTGTATTATTTGTTGTGCTATTTCTTTTTGCTTGTTTTATATTACGCTTGTGGAAAATGAATACAGACATGCCCTGATAGGCGAATTGAATGGTCTCTGGATGGTTGGTTAGGCGAGTATATATGCAGTCGGAAGCATGGATTGAAAAGGCCGGTTTCCGATCTGAGACAAAATTGTCATTCTTACGCAGTTTTATTCAAAATTTAAGAAGCTAAATACGTCAGTTGTGAGTTCGACCGATTAAGTAGTTGATACCCAACTTTGCAAGCTGCGTAATACGTCTCGTATATGCTCCATTTTTAGCGAATTTTACAAGTGTTGTACTAAACCGAACGCGCGTATTCTACATGTAATTCTTTGTCAAAGATATAGTCCAGTGACTGCCCTGGATACTGCCCGGGTCACCAGGACAATTTTAAATAATCATTCTGTGCACTGATACTACATAACCCGAACAAGGGAGAATGCTATGACGTTGTAACAAGTCGAAACCTTTTCGCTTCACAAAAAAAATTATATATTGATTGAGTGTCGTTGATATTTATTATGGTATTGTTCTAAGGGCCGGTCTTAACGGGGGCAAAAAAAACGGGAAAAAACGAAATAAAACGAACAGACTTTCGTTTTTCGTAAAAATCAGCAGCCGAGTCTTATCGAGAAAGGAAAAATAAAAAAAATAAAAAAAATATAACGAAGCAGCCGAGTCGAAATTTTACGCGGTACAATTTTTCAGAATGAGTCAACCGCCACAGCACGTGATTCCCGGCGATAGCGCTCGACAGCAGCGGTGGATAGACACAACTCGCACACGTGAGGCACCCTCCACAGCAGGCGCTTCTCGTGGTCCAACCCGCTTCTTCCGGAGTGCTCTAGAACTTGTGTATCGGCCATCGCTGTTCGATGGCCGACGTTCGAATGTTGAGTGGGCCACATGCCAACGAATATATCGCCACAGCCACTTCCTGATCCCCCGGTTTCTTGCGAGGGCACCCCATGGTAATTCCCTGCCCATATATGCTCGCGCCGTCAGCAGACAAGCCGCATGGCAGCCACATGCACTACGTCGGGCATTGTGCGCTTGCCAACCGGTCGTAGAACCTTTAGTGGAACTTCATCCCAAAAGCTTGGAGCTCCTCCTAGGTTCCTCTTCGACCCTGGGTATCCCATATGTATACGTATATTTGTCAAATTTTCGTACTTTTGCCAACTTTTCTCTTCGCACGAGCACTTTTAGGCAAAACACTAAGTACACGGACACGGGAAGCCCTGCCGGACACATTGGTCTAGGTCTCGGCGCGATCCGTGCACTCTGAAGCACATGGCGGGCGCTCAAAGTTATTTTTCCGGCGGGAGTGGATAAGACGATTTCCCTGGTTTCAGTAAGAGGCCTTACTTTTTACGTACGTAACATGTCAGATGACATGCTGTCTGTTTTCTCTCCTTGGCTCTCACGAGCTGTGACATATACCAGGTACACAACAGACAACACATGCACAGATCCCAACGTCCCAACGCTGCCGCCGCCCCGCCCACCCGCCGTGCGTGTGCGACACACCCATATGCGCAGTGTTGCTGTGGTTGGTTGCGTTTGTCGGATCCTGCAGTCGGCATTCCACCCTTTGCCATATACTTTTTGATCTGTATATACCCAGGATGACGTATATATATATCCCTGTGCATTTTTTTTGTGTTGCACGGCTGACGGAGCACGGACCACCGCCTAGAGAACAATAGCCACAACAGTGCACAGAGCGCGCTTACCTCCAGCTTCCTACAGCACCACAACCCTGCTGCCCTGCTGCCCAGCAGCAGCAGCAGCAGTGGGCACACCTTGCGCGGATGGCATGATCGTACTGCGGCTATCACAGTTGGTTTATTCGATCGATCACTTGACCACGCCACGAACTAACTATTATGGATTATGTGTGTGATCCAACATTGCCACTGCCCCACCTGTGCTCAGCACAGTGCGCCAACAGCAGCAGCAGGCAGGGTACTATGCGCATGTGGAAGATCCGCGCTGTAAGCTCAGTACCACTACTGTAGTTCGTTGTTGTTGCCATCTTCATTGGCCGCTGCACGTACCTTCCGCAGAATGTGACCCATCATCCCCGGATGGAGATATTCGTCGTCTCGAGTACAACGAAAACAAATCGTTCGTACTGCTGTACAACAAATTATTCGTGCAGCAGCGTTCGTACAAAGCATACTTACAGCAGTAGTTCTCATTGCTGTGTGTCCTACATTGCTGACCGATAGATCCTAGAGCCAGCTGGAAAGGGGACAGTACACGTACGTTCCTCGCGTGGTATTCTACAGCAGTACTGCTGTATATGCAGTCGTACCAGTACGAGCCACTCTACTGCTGTAGGTGATCGTGCAAACTGTTTTAGATTGCGTAAAAAACACGACGTGCCAGTTGTACGAGCACTGTTCTATTAATAGCGTAGACGTTTATACTGCGCGCGATAAAATTTTCGTTTCCGAGGTTCGACTCGCACCATCCACGCTTTTCTTATATTTCACTTTTGACTTTTTTTGTACCAGGACTACAACAGAGTATTAATACATTAGTTCACACCTTTTGCTTTTCTGAGCGTATAGTACAGAGTATAGTACTGAGTATGATACCATATACTGCTGTAAGAATTCAAGTTGTGTGTGTTTATTTTCCACTTCTGACTTTTTTTGTACCAGTGCATTCATCCACCTTGCTTTTCTAAACGTATAATAATATGATATTCAAGTTACTTGTGTGTTTTTACCCAAGGTCAAGAACTTGGGCGCGCTTACGTGTGGCGTGCGTTCACATCTCAACATTTCACAGATACTCCCAATAGTAGTAAACCAAAGTATGTTCGAGAAAATACTGACTATTATCGTAGGTACTTCGTACACTCGCAGTATTTCGGGGTTTTTGTACTCGAGATACTGCGAGTACTCGCAGTATTTTGAGGTATACTACTTCGTATACTTTCGGGCTCGCACTAATACGGGGTTCGCTACTGCTGCTGGCGTGGATACCCCCTGTTGTGCTTCAAGTGTCTCGGGGTTCTCTACCGCGGGTACTGCACGTATTCTAGTCTACAGTAGTAGCAGTATTTCGTCCGTTGGTAGTGTTCGTACTGCTGCTTCTTCTGCGAGACTCAGTACTACTCGCAGTAGTGAATATTCATACCCCCAATATGCCCAGTATACTTCGAGTATGATGTATACTTTAACCGTCTGCGCACCGAGTCGACAATTCTCAGGCCCAGCGTTCGGCACCAAACACACCCAGATAGTCCCACACGAGTGGGAGTTGGAGCAAACCACTTTCGCTGGAGACGATTTGAGTACTCATTATTTAAAGCAGTCTGGCAGTATTTCGATATACGCATTTGCGACGAATATATATCATGCATGTACTGCGAAATACTATACTCTCAGTATCTCGAGGTTCTGTACTGCGCGTACTGCCTTTACTCCAAGTATTTCGTGTTTCGATACTACTGTGTTGCAGCGCCGACAGTGCTTCGAGGAGGATACTACGGCGACAGTGCTTCGAGGAGGATAATACGGCGTGAGACAGCTGTTCTGATCAGTGTCACGCGTCGGGTCCATTCCATAGGCAGAGGGCAAGCTTTGATTAGAATCCTCTTGGCGGATCTTATAGGGGCAGGGAGGATCCCCGGTGTGGGAACGCCTTCGGACTCGGGTACAGAGCCAGTAATGAGGTTCCGGGACCACCCGGTGTTTACAAAACACCACCAAGAGAAGAAAGAAAGTCAAAGCCAAGTGATCTGTGATACCTGTCCTATCGACCCCCAGCCCCTTGGGCCCTGCCTTGCCCCTCGTGCCCGTCATCGTGTCTGTGGTGCTTCGCTGAGTGTTCACGCTGACTGCTTGCATCTACCGCATTGCATCGATCCACGTTTTGCGTGACCTGATTATCACTGCTTGAAGGCACTTCCTCGAACTCCCAAACAACAGGTGAGCCGGCCTCAGAGATCAAACGAGCGCAGATCCTTCTTAGGGTCTGAGAGCTGTACCCTGCTGTAACATGATGAACCCAGGCTGATCCAAGTGCATTGCAGGAGATCGGAGTGTCTGCAAAACAGTTGCAGGGGATCCGAAGAGTTTGTAAAATCGGGGGAATGATGCTATCATGCATGCTCATGCGTCACCTCACATTGATCTCGTATATTAGTCATATACACTTTTGTACACCCACATTCGTATGCATGTGAAAACCTTCATGCTTTTGTTTTGCCCGCCTGGCATTATGGCCATACTTGCAATGCTGTTATGTGTGCACGCTGCCAATGGCGCTTCGCCTGTTCGTTCTGTATTGCTTTGAAGATATGTGCTCGGTCAATGCATGCAGGCATACTCGTTGCTCGTGCTCCGTCTGCCTGTTGCCCGTGCTCGTTTGCCTGCTCATTGTACATGTTGACACACATGCACGTTCGTTAATAAATGACTGCATGCTATTGACCACATATCATCTTCAAAAACAAATGCACACGACAGGTGTCGACAGACCAAAGGCGCCGTACGTACTGATACACGCATAGTCTCGTATGCCGTTCGCCCGGGTTAGGTGACATCGGTAACTAATCATGTAGAACCTATTGCTGTACTGATGCCGTCCAAAAGCGAGGTCATTTATAAAACATTTTTTTTTTTTGACGAACACGTAACTCGCTTTCAGGCCAAGCATGGACCAAGAATTTTAAAACACTAACACTATTTTTTTTGTTCGGGACATGTCTGTCCACCTGACACGCAGACAATCTCAAACAACACAAGGGCTGTGAACGATGCTGATCGCATGTGAATATATGTTCAAAATACAACCAGATACATGTGTCTTTTCCTTCTTTTTTTTTTTTTTTCTTATTTTTTCTGTGTTGTCATACAATGCCCCGAGCGTACACGCGGGGTAAACCGTACAGCAAACCGCAGAAAGGAAAGGGAAGGAAATTGCAGAAACATGGACGACAGCCACGCCACCAACGAGGACGTCCGTTCCGGCGAAGGAGGCAACACGCGGGGCGACGGACCATTTCGTAGCAGCAGCGACCGGGGGAGCGACAACGACCAGGACCGCGGTGGTAACCGCAGCAACAGCTGTCATCCTCTCGAACGCGTCCACAGCGTAGGAAGGGGGGGCATGGGTGAACCCTACCCATCTAGCAACTACGGCCGTGGTCGCGACCAGGAGCGGGAGGATAGCGGTCCTCGTAGCCGTGGCCGCCGCTCTAGCAGCGGGCAGAAGCGGAGCGAGCGCCGCAGCCGCCGGGGCCGGGGCAGCGACAGAAAAAAAAAACGCAGCGGCCGCCGTGGCCACGGCCGCGCTAGCCAAGAACGCCGCCGTCGTCACCACAGTCGCGGCCGCGACCACAAGAAACGCCGACGCAGCGGTAGCCGCGACAGCAGCGAGCGCCGCAGCCGCCGAGGCCGGGGCAGCGACGGAAAAAAAGCAGCGGCCGCCGTGGCCACAGCCGCGATAGCCAAGAACGCCGCCGTCTTCACCACGGCCGCAACCGCGACAGCAAGGAACGAAGCCGCCACCGCAGTCGCGGCCGCGACCACAAGGCACGCCGTCGCCGCCGAAGCCAGGACAGCAGCTACGGCAGTGCACCCCGGGAGAGCCGCCGCCGCAGCAAGAAGGGGAGGTCGGTACGGAGCCAGCAACAGTCCCCGTCGCCAGAACATCAAAGGGAACGGCCGTCGTCGCTTTCACAACAGCAGCAGCAGCAGCAGCAGCAGCTGCAGCAGCTTCAGCACCAGCAGCAGCTGCAGCACCAGCAGCACCAGCAGCACCAGCAGCACCAGCAGCACCAGCAACAACGGGTGTCGGCGCAGCCCCTACGTTCGGCAGCGGCAACAAGCCTGGCACCACACCCGATTGGCTACGCAGCGCATCCATGGAGTCTGGGTAACATGGGGGGGGGGTATTCTCGCGCACACTACTCGCCCGCGCAGGTGCCCCATGCGCAAACGTTACGCCAGCCTCAGCCCGCACCATCAGCATACGTCGGGCAGCATGGAGCACGATACCAGCACTACCCCCGTCCTACCCCCTGGATCTGGCAGTCGAGCCAAAACGCACAGACGCCCCAACCGACGGGGGGTAGCACCGCCACAGACCGCAACTCACCTGGGGGCATTGGAACCCAGCAGTTCGAAAGAGGCCCAAAGGCTCGTGAGCAAGATCGTAGGCGACATGGGACTGATAAAAGGCCAAGATGGTTTCGTGGGACTGGTTGTGGCTGCGCAGGGCGAGCTCTCATGGAGGAACGATCCAGTGCTGTTCGTCGACAAGCTTAGTAAGATCATGCCACAGGTCGAGGGGGCGGCGTGGGCCATGCCCCAAGACCAGTTCTCTACCGACGGGATCAATCCTGCCCGGCCCCGAGCAGATAGGCTGACGCCGTGGAGAGTCGAGTGCTTTGGAAAGCTCATCGCGGACACCCTGGCGACACGCGATCTGATGCGCCCGCACTCTACGGTGGAGGTACCTCTCGTACAAGGGGGATTTTGCCACATTCCCTTCGAAGAAGTCACGACGAAAGAGTGGTGCCGGATCCTGGTAGCCGAGGTAGCGCATTCAGGGCAGGCGCAGAAGAGGACTGAGGCTGCACTCACGGAGATAAAGCTCATCCAAGGGGAGTCGTGGATGGCCGCAGCCCGCCGGCTGGTGCTGCATGTTCGCGCGGCAACAGCAGACGAGGCGAGGCCGCACACGTCGGAAGAGGTCCACGTTTGGAGGTACGTGTGGGGGAGGAAGGTGGCTCTGTGAACGAGCGGTAGATCTATTCTTTACCAGCGCCTCCGATCGCAATGGGATGGAATCCCTCCTTATCCAGGTGTGAACTGAGGTTAAGCAATATCTTACTCCGGTACACGTGGACGCCGGTAAACCTCTGAATCCGTACATGGTACACCGCGGAGAAGTCTCTCACGGTATATTCTACGGCTTGATCAATGCACTGCTCACCCGGTGCAGTCGTTACCCCCTAGCCGTGACACCCCTGACGGGACGGAGCCGAGGCAGCGTAGCGGGGCTAACCCAGAGTCAGCGGCTGCCCCTGGGGCAGAACGAGACGAGGGGGTTTCCGTCGAGGGAGGAATGGGAGGAAAGAGGTACACAGCGCACCAGGGAACTACCCAAGGCGTGGAGGAAAAAGGTAGAGGCGCTCCGGGACAGCGCGTGCGCGGCGCTGGCTGCGGAAGACGGGGAATTATCCTCTGAGGGCGAGGAGGAAGAGGGAAAGGACGTGGAGGAGGAAGCTGTCGACGATCGCTCAAACGTCGCGTCCTTTTCCAACGTCCGCGCTTCCACCCCGGGTGCACATGGAACCCCATTTGTACGCCGCAAAGGTGACAGAAACGACCGCCCGGGCAAGAGTAACCGAGAAACAACGGACCACAGGGAGGAATGGGACGAGCTACCGAGCCCGGATGCCGAAGACAAGGTGATTATCAACGCCTTGCGCCAGCGAAGGGTCTACGTTTTTTCATGCGAGGGGTTCCGACTGTCCCCACAAGAGCGCTGCCGGTGGAGGAAGGTGCCGCTCTCGCACGACGAGGACATCGTGCCGTACGGAATGTACCCCCGCAAGACCACCCCGACGCAAGCGCTGCAGCTAGAGCCTGGTATGCTTGCGGCACTCGAAATGCTGAGCACGTACACGGCCGAGGAGGGCGGGGCAGCCGCAGGCGCCTTGCGTGTCTTGCGGGCCTCAAGACGCGCCCCAGCAGGTTCTCTCCTGGGGAACAGCAACCAAAGTGAGCAACAAACGCGGGGTCGGCAGGAAGAGGAGGCGCGACGCAGTACCTACGACGCCGCTTCGACAAAGGGCCGGGGGGGCGCTAACAACGACGAGGTCGTCCCGGCGCAGCAGTACAGCAACTTCGCGTTGAGCGCCCTAGATGTGGACACCCCAAGCAGCGGGGCAGCCGTGGGAGCGGGGGCTAAGCAGGTGTGGGTGCGCGCATTCGTGTGGCACCACACCAGAACCAGTTGCCGCATTCCAGTGGAGGTGCTGGTCGACATGGAGGCAGGGGGTGGAAATTACTCTTCCGCGGCATTCGTACGCTCCGTCGAACGCAGTGGAAGAGGGGGGCAATCGATGATGAGCCCGAGGGGACAGGGGTGGTTGAGGGCAGCCAACCCCACGGGCAGCGAAGTCCCGCCAATGAAAATTTCCGGGTCGTGCGAGCTCCCGCTGGTGTTCAGCCCGGAGGACAGGATGCCCAAGGTATTGGTGCGGGTGGTGGAGGACCTCCCGTACGGCCTTATCATAGGAGCGGCGTTCCTGAGAAAGAATGGCAGCACTATCAGCTTCGCGGCCGGGGGAGGTTTCAAACCGGCACCAGAGTCACCTTGGGTGCCCTTCATCTCGTCAACAGGAGCCTCCTCGTCAAAGGTGGCGGAGCGGAAGGCGGTGAGCTGGCATGCGTCTGTCCAACCGCGCAGGGCAGAAGTGGAGCCAGTGGCGACCGGGAACGCGGCAACGTGGGAGACATTTTGCGCCGTCAAGCCACCCTGTGGAGAGGGAGAGCCTGCGGAAATAACTGAGCCGCGCACACAACTAAGCGAGGGCTCAGCGGCCTGGGAGGACGATGGCACCCTACAGTGGGAACTACGTCCAGCCCGACATACGGTGGGACCGGGTTTCGTCAGCGCGCAGGTGGACGCTTATGCCAAGGGAGTCCAGCCCCAAGACAGGCAGCTGGTGGTAATGGAACCGAAAGCTTCATACGACATAGAGACGGGGGCAGAGTTGGGGATCGCGCGCGGGGCGCAGTGGTGGCACCCCGGAACGCCGCTCCAGTGCAACGTGGTGAACCGTTAAAAAGTACCCTTAGCACTGAAGCAGGGCGGGGTCGTTGCTCGGATTTACGCCGTCAACACGAGGGACAAGGAACGTATGCGGATGCTATGAGACCCCGTCGTGCAGGCAGACGGCACATCGGAGATGAAGGAACAGTCAGTGCTGGTGGCGCCGGAGGAACGCGCAGGTGAGGGGGCGGACGATGACGGGGTGGACTTGTCGTTGGCCAACATCGCTCAGACGAGTGCCCCAGTGAAGGAAGCCCTGATTCGAGCGTTGGAGAAGTACCGCCATGTGTTCCCGGTGAACCCGAAGATTGTCCCGGCCTGCAATCGAGCTAAGTTGCAGCTTCCGCTGACTGACAACAGCTGCACGCCCCACGCAGCAAGACAGCGACGGTATTCGCCGGAGGAAACGGCCATGATCCAGAGCGAGGTGTCGAAGCAACAGAAAGCGGGGACGATTCGCCGGTCGCAGTCAGCGTGGGCAGCAAACTGCGTCGTTGTGGCAAAAAAGGATGGCACGGCGAGGGTCTGTCAGGATTAGCGAGGGCTGAACGCGCTGCTGGAGTCCAATAGCGGAGGGCTGGGGGATATCGCAAGCATCTTCGACAACATGAGGGGCGCCACATGCTTCACATCAATTTAACTAGCGTCAGGTTTCACCCAGTTGGAAGTTGCCGAGGAAGACAAGCATAAGACCGCGTTTCGTGACGCCCGTGGGGAGCTGTGGGAATTCAACCGGTGCGGTTTTGGGCTGAAGACCCTTCCTTCCGGCTTCGCGGCCTATGTGGGGGAGGCTCTGGGTCCGCTCAAAGGAAAAGGCGTGCAGAACTGGCTTGACGACATCATCATCCACACCAAACACGTCGAGGGACATGTGGATCTGGTGGAGAAGGTGCTGGCGCGGCTCCAGCAATTTGGGTTGTCGGTGAACCTGGCCAAATCGACTTGGTGCGCTCCGCAGCAGGAGTTCGTCGGCATGGTTGTCAGCAGACTGGGCGTACAACCGTCAAAAACGAAGATAGAAGCGGTGGCCAGACTCTCTCGTGCTAACACGGTAGAGGAGGTCAGGTCACTTTTGGGCATGGGCAGCTACCTCAGGAAGTTTGTGCCCGGATACAGCTCGATCGTGGCGCCTATCTCGGACCTACTCAGGGACAAGCGGTTCGCGTCAAAAAAGGGAAGGAGGCTCTGGGTGCCGTGGGGGGTGGTGTTACAGCGCGTGGCGCCAGGGAGGGAGGTTCATAGCGCTGTGACTGTCGTGACCAGCGCTATGGGGAGGATAATACGGCGTGAGACAGCTGTTCTGATCAGGGTCACTCGTCGGGTCTATTCGATAGGCAGAGGGCAAGCTTTGGTTAGCATCCTCTGGGCGGATCTTATAGGGGCAGGGAGGATCCCCGGTGTGGGAACGCCTTCGGTCTCGGGTACAGAGCCAGTAACGAGGTTCCGGGACCACCCGGTGTTTACAAAACACCACCAAGAGTGAAGAAAGAAAGTCAAAGCCAAGTGATCTGTGATTCCTCTGTCCTATCGACCCCCAGCCCCTTGGGCCCTGCCGTGCCCGTCGTGCCCGTCATCGTGTCTGTGGTGCTTCGTTGAGTGTTCACGCTGACTGCTTGCATCTATCGCATTGCATCGATCCACGTTCTGCATGACCCGATCATTACTGCTTGAAGGCACTTCCTCGAACTCCCAAACAACAGGTGAGCCGGCCTCAGAGATCTAACGAACGCAGGTCCTGTTTACGGTCTGAGAGCTGTACCCTGCGGTAACATGATGAACCCAGGCCGATCGAAGTGCATTGCAGGAGATCGGAGTGTTCGCAAAACGTGTGCAAGAGATCGGAGCGATTGCAAACTTGTGAAATAATGTCATCGTGTTCTCTGTATAAATCCCACGTTTGATCTTGCATAATACTTCATTGCATACCAGGTACTTGGTATATTCATACATCCACATGTTTTCGTTGTTGCCTGCCTTGTATGATGGTGATACGTGCAACATGCTGGTATGTATTCACGCTGCCAATGGTGCTCTGCTTGTTTGTTTCGTGAGGCTTTGAAGATACTTATCTGGTCAATGCATGCAGGCATTCTCGTTGCTCGTGCTCCGTTTGCCTGTTGCTCGTGCTCGTCTGTTCGCTCGTTGTTCATGATCGCACACTCATGCATGTTCGTTAATAAATGACTGCATGCTATTGACCACATATTGTCTTCAAAACCGAATGCAATCGACGGGTATCGATACAAGCCAAAGGTGCCGTACGTACTAATGCACGCATGCTCTCGTGTACCGTTTGCCTGGTTAGGTGATACCGGAAACTAACAACGTTGAGCCTTACGCCGTTTGGGCGTGCGTAACCCTATAGAACCATGAACCCCTGGACAAGACCGTGCATTGTCGGCTGGCAAATATAGAACGTTCAAGAAAACCACGGATATTTTTGGTGACTAGTATTCTTGCCGCGATGCTTGTAGACTACATCAGTAGTAATAGACCAATCGTCGTATTATGCACACCAAATGGAAAGTCCGATGCACGTTTGACCCTCGTCGGTGTCTCCGGTCGTGCCATTTTCTGTGTTGTATACCAACCGAGCGTTGCGCTCGAGTATCAGGTACAACACCTGGAGGACTGAAAGCCAAGTACAAGAGGAAAGGACAAAAAAAACTGGAGCAGCAGATGAAGATCGGCTACGCAAGCCCTCGGGGGGCACGGGTCACACGGGGTGACATAGTTTCAGCTGGACGATGATGAGCTTGCACACAACGGAGGAAGGTGTGGCTTGCTGTGTCCAGAGGGCTCGGGCTAGATATATCGATGCAGCCCAACCTGAGTAGTACCAAGCCAACAGGTATGGAGCGGGTGAAACACAACCGTGGTGATCCTTCTCTTTTTCTGGTGTCGTATCCACAGTGGAAAATGCTATATTATTCTTGCTGCACGTTTTTCCTCGAGCGCAAAAAATAATCGGGGGGGGTAGGCTGCTGTGTCGCCCTGATTGACTTAGATTTCAGGTCACGCACCAAAGCTAGAAAACTCGCGCAGCGCATGCCGTAATATGCGGGACCACCGATGTAAGACCAGGGACATGGATCCAATGAGATACCGGTAGCAAGCATGACATAGCGCATACCAGTGACGAGCAGCCCGGTGTGTTCGGAAAGGCATGGAATCCATGATACTAAAATTGTTTGGCAAGATCTCGAGGGACCCTTGAGCCTATCTCTCCTCCTATCTTGACGAGTTATCATGTTGACTCGTTGAAACAGTACCTACACAGCAGTATCTGCTGGATGCACTACACAACACCCGTATGTATATATCTAGGGTAAAGAATCAGCACGGACACTATTGCTGGATGTCGACGAGTAGAAGAACGGTTTAATGTGAAGAACACACACATACACCATATTCACACGGGGCATACTTGAAGCTGGATGAACAGAGTGAAGCTGGGTAGAAGACGTTGGTCTATAAACTCAAGACAACAACCTGGAGGATGTATATATATATATATATATGGGTACTGTTATTGGTCGTACGGCAAGATCTCCCTCGATCCTTGGGCCTTACGATAGTTGTCCCTTACTACAGCAGCAAAGCATCAACACCACTGCCTCTCGGCATAAAGTACTGTTGTGAAGCCGTTATATATGGTGTTCATACTATAAAGAAATTAACTATAACAGTTGATGATACTATAGGTCGTACGGCAAGATCTCCCTCGATCCTGGGCCCTAAAATAGTGTCCCATACTGCCGCAGCAAAGTATCAACACTGCTGCCTCCCGGCATGAAGTACTGCAGTGAAACCGGTCAGCTGTCCAGTACAGCAATCAGGTTTTTATTCTGGTGAAAACACCGCATGAAAGCTACTGTACGTCGAAACTGAGAACTATACAACGACTCATATGTTCACAATATAGCTGGTGTCGTGGTCTTCCCGTACCCGGTACATTGGCATTTCACTTGTTCTACCCGTTACGGTATTCTCGTACCCGGTACGTTGGCAATTAACTTGCTTTTTACCCGGTATTCACCGGTACGCTGGCATTTCCCTCGCTTTCTTTCTTCACTCTTTGCAATGAGTAAAGATAGAACGGACACTGGGTTGGACCGATGTAAATATAGAACGGTATGGCATACACATTCGTAAGGGAAGTACGTACCCCTACGACTCATATGCGTGGGGTCTCCATACATTCTACACCCAGTAGTATTACAAAAAGGTTTTAACATCCGTACGATCGCACATTATTCAGGCTGACTGCAAAATATGTTGTCTTCATTCATATTCTATAATATACAGCAGTATCTTCAGCATACCGAGCGGTATCACACAGCCTCAGTTTACTCTTGGCAGATACCCCGTATAATTCTGTCCACCACGGCGAGGAAGTGAGCAATGATATAATTGCTGCTGTGCATGAGCTTCGTACGATACGACTACTAATATTGTACTTCTCCGTCCATGGCCAAAGATTTGATTGGAGCATTATTGTCTGCTGTAGATTACGTAAATAATGTCCGCCCAGAAACACAAAGATTATATATTTATTAGGGTTCGACCTTCCATATACTTATACCCGATCTGGGTCGTGCCCTGAAAGAGTTTCGTTGGTTTTGATATGGTTGGCCTATTCCTTTCATCTAAAGGCCCGCGTGGTCTAGTGTAACGTTTCTGTTTTTAGCGTTGAACCATGGAGCTCGAATCTCAAGATGGATGAGGCGGGGATTTACGCAACATATACAATAAATAGGTGTGGAATCAACTGCTGAGATCGCCGAACGAGTGTAGGAGCAACGAAGAACTCTACGTATTTCCGCAATAAAAACCCAAGGCACAGACCACATCGGGGAGGGTAATAAAGAGCTTGCTGTGTGACACCGGATGTCTACACGTAGGAGGGATAGAGAAAAAAGGGCGAAGATAACAAATGGGATGGAAATCAATGATATATCTGTATCGTACATACATAACTACGTACGAAAAAATATATAAGGTACGACATGGTGTGAAAAATCAGCAAACGAGTACGAAGAAACACTGCATGGTCGGTGGGCGTAGAGGCGGTGGGCGTAGAGGGGTTTCAAGATCGGTTTGGTTTGAAGAATACACTGCCACTACTTACCGGTTGTTAGGTCCAGACCTTGCGTAAGTATCATCTGAAGACCGGGTTGTCGGAGTACGAATCTGGCCGGCAGGTAAATGCTGTAACTCCAAGAATGTGGAGTGGTCAAATACATACTATTGTAGTACGCATTTCGTGCGATGTTCTCACACAATAAAATCAAACTCCTGAAATCCCACTCGTGGTCACAGAACAGGCTGTAAAACTAAAATACATCGAGACTGGAGCAAACAGACAAGTACGAAATAGTGCCGTACCGGTAGGTGAGAGAAACGGTATTAACGAGCTATTCGATATGGTGTATACCATCCTGTATCAGTTGCAAATGAATGACACCATGGACGTGTCCATGCTATTACATTTACACCCTATCAATAGAGCTAAAAACAAAAAGACAAAAAAACAATAATCTGTGCACGAACCAGAGCTGAGTGTGAGCGTCGCATGTACACCCAGCATAGAGCATTGAGCTGGCTAGAACTTTGGGAAAGAATATCAACGTTGATGTGAAAACAGGTGCTTGTTATAACGTGCCGAAACGACCCCGGAGCGTTGGCTCCGATCATGAGTGTTTTGCCTGCAGGAATTGCGACTACTCTCCCAGAACTGATACATGCATCCTAAGCGGTGGATTCGAGATACACTATGCAAACCAAACTGGGCAGAGAAAACCTGGCATTTTCCGATAGTAAAATCCCTCCCCAGGACGCATATACTCATTCGCTGCTTCACTGCTGCTCTCCAGGCGACTATCGTTGATCGCCACGATGGCACAATAACAGTGACAGTCGAATAAGAGGCAAGTCGACACAAAACCCCAGCTAAGAAAGTGGTATAGCTGGATACAGCCAAGCATCTATTAGGACCGACCAGGCTCCTTAACCCAATAACAGGGGGATACAGACCATCAGTGTTTCGCCATACGTTTTCGTGATAAAACCTAGGCTTTGGGATTGTTCACACAGATTCGATTTATATCCAGATACTCGACGTCCCGCGCACAGGAGGTACATGAGAAGGCGTATACCAGGTATCATAACGTTTGGATACCCACATGTAGGAAGGAACGAGTGCATGTGCAAGTCGCCACACCACGCACAGGTACACATTTGTGAGACGCTAAACCGAGATGGAACGTGACGAGCTTTGGTATGATCTGCGCAACCTAACAGGATACTATTTGTCGCTCCAAGCATAGTGGTCGAGGGTTGAAGGAACGAATCGACAGGTGTGATTGGAATGCGAGTAGGTGGTAGGCAGTTTCTGTTCTGGGGGGGTGTTTGTCTCCACCTTGCTGCAACTACTTCCACAAAAAGTGTTATACGAGGCGTACGATTTGGAAGTAGGTCTGCACGAATGCCGTTTTAAGACGCGTGATTGATTTTAGCACGAACAAGTTTCACGAGTGGACAGTGTCCGTGCTGGGGGGTGGCGTAAACGTCAGTACTTTCAAACACTTTTTAACTCGGAATCAAATATTTACCTTGGCTAGCGCCAGTAAGTCGATGTGGAGTACCTTGAAACGACCTAGGCCACTCGAATAAAGGTGGCGCAAACGCCAGTAGCTTCACAAACACTTACTTAACTCGGAATCAAATATTTACCTTGGCTAGTGCCAGCAAGTCGATGTGGCGTGAACGTCAGTACCTTGAAACGACTTAACTCACTCGAATAATAATTTTGGCCCGGAGTAGAAATAACTCATGAACTTCCTACAGCCCGTGATGAACGTATACATAAAACGACCTCCACATTCGCAAGGAAGCGTGAAGTTTTGCCACATCGATACAAATAAGTATTTGAGTATATTGGAATACTGATCAGTGAACCGTTATAACAGGTTTGACAAGTCAAGCCCGCAGATATATATATATAGAGAGAGAGGGGCAAGGTGGACAGCCACCGTAGCGTCTCGGTAGTGTGGCCACGTATAGCCATACGACAAAAGACTGGCAGAATTATCTGAAGTCTCAGTTAAAGGTTAGGTGGTGGGGTAGGACGATGGTAGCTTTCAGGGGAATCTATGTCTGACCAAAAGCTTAAACGTATAGGTTATTGTCAAAGTGCAGACGTAGGCCTTCGACAGGAACCCCCACCTCAGATGCAGGTAAGCCAGGAAGAAAACATGTTTTTTCGCAGATGAGTACATGCTCCGAGCGTGTTAGACAGATGTGGCGCAGGCAATTGCAAGTGAAGACTGTACGAGGGTCAGGTCCGCCGCTCTCTTCTCAGCACCGTCCAAAGTCAGCACCGCGGGAACAAGAGGCGCTGCAACATTGGGCCGACGGCGATAGACGGGGGAGGAAGGCTGAAGAACATCTGGACGAAGGTCAGGACCGCCGTTCTTCTTACCACCGTCCAAGGGCAACACCGCGGAAAGGACGGGCGCTGCAACATCGGGCCGACGGCGATGGATGGAAGACGAATGCTGAAGAACGTCTGGACGAAGGTCAGGACCGTCGCTCTTCTTACCACCGTCTGAGGGCAGCACTAAGGGAAGGAGAGGAGCTGCAACATCGAGCCGACGGCGAGGTGCGGATGTGGAAGGCGCAGGCGCTGCAGCGGTCCATGACCGTAATATCCGCTGGGCACCGTCGCTCATATGCGCCGGTCTGGGGGGGTGTCCGAGGAGGAAAGCGCACACGCTGTCGCCGGGCTAGCACCGGGGCGCCGGCTTTGTGCCGACAATGGTTATGTGTCGGTCAAGGGGGGTGTTACAGCGGGTGGCGCCAGGGAGGGACGTTCATAGCGCTGCGACTGTCGTGACCAGCGCTATGGGGAGGATAATACGAGACCAGTCCTGATCAGAGTCACGCGTCGGGTCTATTCGATAGGCAGAGGGCAAGCTTTGGTTAGCATCCTCTGGGCGGATCTTATAGGGGAGGGGAGGATCCCCGGTGTGGGAACGCCTTCGGTCTCGGGTACAGTGCCAGTAGCGAGGTTCCGGGACCACCCGGTGTTTACAAAACACCACCAAGAGTGAAGAAAGAAAGTCAAAGCCAAGTGATCTGTGATTCCTCTTTCCTATCGACCCCCAGCCCCTTGGGCCCTGCCGTGCCCGTCGTGCCCGTCATCGTGTCTGTGGTGTTTCGTTGAGTGTTCACGCTGACTGCTTGCATCTATCGCATTGCATCGATCCACGTTCTGCATGACCCGATCATTACTGCTTGAAGGCACTTCCTCGAACTCCCAAACAACAGGTGAGCCGGCCTCAGAGATCTAACGAGCGCAGGTCCGTTTTACGGTCTGAGAGCTGTACCCTGCTGTAACAGTGGAGCAGGACAAGGCTCTGAAGGCGCTGATCGAGCTCCTCACATCGCCATTGATTTTGGCGTTGCCCAATTGGGAGGCCACGTTTCAACTGCATACGGACGCCAGCGAGCTGGGTGCGGGAGCGGCGCTTACGCAGGACACCAGGGGAGAAGAACGTGTCGTTGGATACGCGAGCCACAGGTGGTCAAGGACGGATGCCAAACGGTCCGCAACCGAACTAGAGGTGATGGCAGTGTTGTGGGCCATCCAGCATTTCAGACCGTACTTGTCGGGAAGGAGATTCGTTCTGCTCACCGACTGCTCCGCGCTCACGTGGCTGTTCAAGATCCAGGCCCTCTCGTCGAAACTCCACCGGTGGGCGCTCAGGTTGATGGAGCACGACATCGACCTCCAGTGGCGACCGGGGGCAAACCACCAGCTGCCGGACGCCCTCTCGAGGCTGCCGCCGAACGACGCGCCGCGCACGGACATCGATGACTCCTTCCCAGACGATCCCTCCACGAGGACCACGTACCGGGGCCCCAAGGAACCGGTGCTCGACGGCGTACTGCTCAGCGAACTGGGGGCAGACGAGGTGAACAAGCCAACGGGAAAAAACGCGGCGGTTGCGGCAAGCGTAATTTTTACCCCAGGCGGAGCCGTCGACGCAGACACTGAGAGAGCCGCCACAACGTCCGCAGTCGAGGAGCATCCAGTCGCCGTGGTGCTCTGCTGCGGGGGGGGAGGTGGTCTCATGACGGCGAAGGAGATGGTCGCAGTCAAGGGTGCCACCGACCACGACTGGAGAGCGCTCGAGTGCGTTAGGGAGAACGGGTTGGACCAAGGAGTTCGACTGGTGAGAGCGGAACCAGGGGGGGAAGATTGCAAAAGTCTCTTGAACGATTTGAGCCCGAGCGTCGGGATGGGAGCTGCATCCAGAAAGTCAGGCCAGCCACTGGCCCGGTGGAGCAGCAACCTTGGCAACGAATATCGTGAGGGCCTTCATTGATTCGACGGCCAGGGTTCTCCTGCTGGAATGCTACCCGAATCTACTTCGATCGACGGAGTGGGGGCAGGTAGTGCTGCCTGCGTTGAAGGAAGCGGCGTGTATGGTGGAGACAGTCGAAATGACGGCGGACATCGTGGGGGTTCCGTCGGGGAAGAGGAAGGCGTTTGCTGTCGGCGTGAGGAGCGGGAGGCCCGAAAGGGAAGGTGAGAGGCTAAGGGAGTGGAGGAGGGATATAGAAAAGCGCGACCCAGGGTGCACATCTCTAGGTAGATTCTTGGGGAGGAGGGGAACCTACTTCCTCAAGCGAGGCGTGGAAGAGAGGGGGGTCTTTTGTTTTGATGATCCAATCATTTCCATCACTCGAACGCACATCATGGGAGAGAAACCTCCCGAAGGAACGTACATACCGCACCCTTCGGACGCAAGCGATATCGACCAAGCAGACGAGCTGACTTTTGCGGAATACAAAAAACTCGCCACCGGACGAGCGGACGACCGAGTGCCCCCAACCGTCAGCAGGGGAGCAACGGCCGCGATATTGGCGGACTTTTCATTGCCACCTATGGCGAGAGAGGCCTTGTCGGGGTTGTGGGCAAAGGGACTGTTAATAGACAAAGCCAGGGGGGAGCAGCTTCACGGAATTAAATCGCTGGAAGGCTTGCAGGCGCTCTTCGAGGAGGACATAGCCGAAGTAACGCCGGCAGTCACGAGGTCCAGAGCGGGCGTAGCGGGCGGAAGGTCAACAGAGCAGCATGCGCAGGTGCCAAGGTCGCTTGTTACACAGACGACCCCGACAGCACTGCCGTCGGCATCGCAGGTACAACCCACGGAAAACTTGCCGCCACAGTCCAGAGCACAGCCCCAGCCGAGGCGGCGAGGACCGAGAGCGGAATACTCGGAATACCCGGGACCCCTTCCTTCCAAGGTCGACCAGGTAGCGGAAGTGCTGCGTAATAAGCCACGGCTGGTGCAACGGCAACTGGAGGACGTGCGACTTGGCGCCATTTGGGGCCGATTGCGAGGAAGAGGTGACAGGCAGTCACCGGAAGGGACGGCGAACTACGTTCTCGACGACAACGACTTATTGTGGAGCGCGCCTCGGGGGGAGGCACCGAAGTTGGCCATTCCGAGAGCATTAGTGCCAGGGGTGCTGGCACTCGTGCACAGTATCTATAGCCACCCGGGAGTTGCGCGGACCATGCTGCTGATTAAGGGCAAGTACGGATGGCCGACAGTAGCCCAGGACGTCAGGGAGTACGTACTGTCGTGCGGTTGCAGAAGGAGAAAAAGGGTCCGGAGCCAACGCGTGGCCATGATGCCTGCTCGGTTATTGTGGCCTTGGGAAGTGCTTGAGATGAACCTCCAGGACATGAAGCAGGTATCCAGTGCAGGGAATAGGTACATGCTGGTAGTGGTGGATCGGGCCAGCCGGTTCCTGTTTGCGTACCCGCTGGAATCTAAGGATTCGGTGGGAGTGGCGAGGAAACTCCTGGAGCTGTTGCTCACGTTTGGCGTGCCGCTGTCGATTAGGAGCGATGCCGGGGGGGAGTTCACCGCTAAGGTGGTCGCCCACCTGTGCCAGTGGCTCAGGGTGGAGCTGGATCATGGTCCTGCGGACCACCCTCGTAGTCAAGGAGCCGTAGAAAGGATGGGGGGTTGGCTTCAGGAGGTCTTGGCGGAGCTTTGCAAATCGTGGCCGGCAAGGTGGGACGAATATGTAAGCGCGGCTTGCTGGATTCAAAGAACTACGCCGGACCCGCGTCTCCCGTCAGGTGGGACGCCCTTCAAGATTCTGTTTGGACGTGATGCGTGCACAAACCTGGATGCTCTTACTCCTGCGCTGGACGGAGAAAATTTCCGCACTGGGCTCGACAATTTCGTGGCGGAGAGACACCAGACGTTCGTAGAACTGCGGGCAATGATGAAGAAGCGTCAGGAGGACAAGAACAAGCGACGCGTACGCCACAATGCGGCCAATAGGCGACACTCTCCAGGCGAAGGGGCGCGAGTGGGAGACCTGATGCTGGTAAAGGAGGCAGACACAGCAAGATGGCGCGGGAGGGCACTCACGTCAGACTAGCACATGAACACTGGACGGGGCCGTGGCGGGTGACGGCCATTGCACAGCCGGGTATCAGCTACCAGGCGACAATGAGCGGCCGCCGGACCCGGAGGAGAACGGTTTCGGCTGCCAACATTAAGGAATTTCACGTGCGGCCGGAGCATCTGCGCCATGCCTTCGAAGACGAATTCGCGCATCTGGCATGGGGCGCGGACTTGGGGTTGGCAGACACCTCGACGGTGGCGGTGGCGCTCTATACCCTGACGGACCGGCGAGCCATGGAGAGCGCAGGGACCGGGTGGGAATGGCAGTACCGAGGCCGATACCAAAGAGGGGTGGAGTCAGATTGGCTACCTGAACAGGAAGTGAGGGACAAATTCACCCCTCTGCAACTCGACGTTTTCCATGCCCTCTGGGAAGTGTACAAGGGAAAGGACTGCCGCCCCGGCCGCCGGAACCACTACCGAAGGAAGAGCGTGACCAGGGGGTGCGAACGAGAGCGCTGCAGGACTCTCCGACGGGGACGCAGGTCAGGCGGTCGTTTGCTGGAGCTGATGATGGGGTGAGTCGAGCGGCGGTGGGAAAGGTGTACGACTTTAGGGAGCCGTATTGGCGAGTGAGATACCCTGACGGAGATTGGGAGGAGCTTAACCGCAGCGAAGTGACTCGCGGGGTCGAGGAACACCGGAGCGCCGCGGGCCAGATATGACCCCCGTCAGCAACAGGCGGGGAACGGAAGCGGTGAGCCGATTAGCAGGGGGGGGAAGAAGAAGCATTCGGCTGCTGGGGGGGCCCGTTTTGCTCCGGCGCATGCTGCGTCGGGCAGGGGGGGTGTTGCAGCGCCGACAGTGCTTCGAGGAGGATACTACGGCGACAGTGCTTCGAAGAGGATAATACGGCGTGAGACAGCTGTTCTGATCAGTGTCACGCGTCGGGTCTATTCGATAGGCAGAGGGCAAGCTTTGATCAGCATCCTCTGGGCGGATCTTGTAGGGGCAGGGAGGATCCCCGGTGTGGGAACGCCTTCGGTCTCGGGTACAGAGCCAGTAGTGAGGTTCCGGGACCAGTTCAAGAGAAGAAAGAAAGTCAAAGCCAAGTGATCTGTGATACCTGTCCTATCGACCCCCAGCCCCTTGGGCCCTGCCTTGCCCGTCGTGCCCGTCATCGTGTCTGTGGTGCTTCGTTGAGTGTTCACGCTGACTGCTTGCATCTACCGCATTGCATCGATCCACGTTTTGCGTGACCACATCATTTCTGCTTGAAGGCACTTCCTCGAACTCCCAAACAACAGGTGAGCCGGCCTCAGAGATCTAACGAGCGCAGGTCCTTCTTAGGGTCTGAGAGCTGTACCCTGCTGTAACAACTGCGGGTACATACTTTCCTGTATTCTCGGGGTTCGGTACTGCTCACACTCTCATTACTCTCAGTATTTGCGCCTTCTCAGTCCTGGCAATATTTTTGCCGCCAGTACTCCAATACTCTCAGCGCTCTCTCGGCAATATTTTTGCCGCCAGTTCTCCAATACTCTCAGTGCTGTCTCGGACTACGATTTGTTCTCGAGCATTTATCTGTGAAACCTTTATGTCACCCTGAGCACCAAGAAACATGTATTTTGGGGGAACATATATATATATATATATATATTGTACCAGTATGTATGTGCTGTACCTTACTCAACCGGTCACAAAGTATTATGGCGCAACCTCGACCTCGCGCAACTTTTTTGTACTCACGAATTAATCGCCGCGAGTCGGCTGGATCAATATATCCACTTACCGCTACCCTATTTTATATTATTGTAGTAATGATCCTACACTATAATTCCGTGAACACAGTATAATAGTCTGTCGTTAAAAATATGTTGTGTGTTCTTCAGGTTAATGATGGGTGGATGCAGGTACTACTTCTACACAAGTGTGCAGGGTTGCATACGAATATTATTTCGCTCTTGCGCCACTCCCCTATTCGTACGTCACCTCCCGGAGCGGAACCTTGTATTTCGTATATTTGGCACCCATTTCGTTTTTTTAAGTCCTCGGGACTTAAAAAAAAAATGTGAAAAGGGAGGTATCGGGATCTCTACTTCTATTTGTTTAAAATTTGACCCATAACACTCGCGTGCTCTTTCGTTCTGCTCTTCGTTTTTTCTTTCGTTTTTTCTTTCGTTTTTTCTTTCGTTTTTTTCCCCCCCTTAGGACCGGCCCTAAATGTGAGTAATTCTTCCGGGGATGAGCTGCTGCTGTTATTGCTGCTACTGCTTTAATGCCTAGTTTTTATTTGAGCAGGCTTTTCGGGAAGATTCGCAAGCAGTGTATACGAGGTATATATGTGTCAAGATATGTCGTACATAGATCTACCACGTCAGCAGTTAAAAAAGCGCCTTTCCAATCAACGATTTCTCTATCATTTTTTTCAAATGGACCAGACAGTCGAAATATCAGCGATTTTTGATTCGACAAGCAGTCCAGTCGGCAATATGCATCGGAAACGTTAGACAGCAGTTCCGCCGCTTTGGACTATATTACACACCCACGCCTTAGAACAACAGGACATTCGACACAACGTCACACCACAACGTCTCGGCGACGCTGGCTTGGCTGCTGTCACTTCTGCCGTTGCTGCTCGCCGCGAGTCAGCGTGACACATGCTCACGTACGCTGCGTCAGCAGCAAGTGTCAGCAAGTGTCAGCACCCGATGGCCGCAGTGCGCGGTTTCGATGACTGCAGCTCTGGTGGCGCAGGAGAAAATACCGCGATGGCTTCGACAACAAGATGGAGGAGATTGCCTCGTGGGTGAAGCTCACACGCTACTCGAGGAAGAAGCGAGACATGTGGGTATGTACGTACGTATGTACGTATGTACGTATGTACGTATGTATGTATGTATGTATGTATGTATGTATGTATGTATGTATGTATGTATGTATGTATGTATGTATGTATGTATGTATGTATGTATGTATGTATGTATGTATGTACGTACGTACGTACGTATGTATGTATGTATGTATGTATGTATGTATGTATGTATGTATGTATGTATGTATGTATGTATGTATGTATGTATGTATGTATGTATGTATGTATGTATGTATGTATGTATGTATGTATGTATGTATGTATGTATGTATGTATGTATGTATGTATGTATGTATGTATGTATGTATGTATGTATGTATGTATGTATGTATGTATGTATGTATGTATGTATGTATGTATGTATGTATGTATGTATGTATGTATGTATGTATGTATGTATGTATGTATGTATGTATGTATGTATGTATGTATGTATGTATATGTATGTATGTATGTATGTATGTATGTATGTATGTATGTATGTATGTATGTATGTATGTATGTATGTATGTATGTATGTATGTATGTATGTATGTATGTATGTATGTATGTATGTATGTATGTATGTATGTATGTATGTATGTATGTATGTATGTATGTATGTATGTATGTATGTATGTATGTATGTATGTATGTATGTATGTATGTATGTATGTATGTATGTATGTATGTATGTATGTATGTATGTATGTATGTATGTATGTATGTATGTATGTATGTATGTATGTATGTATGTATGTATGTATGTATGTATGTATGTATGTATGTATGTATGTATGTATGTATGTATGTATGTATGTATGTATGTATGTATGTATGTATGTATGTATGTATGTATGTATGTATGTATGTATGTATGTATGTATGTATGTATGTATGTATGTATGTATGTATGTATGTATGTATGTATGTATGTATGTATGTATGTATGTATGTATGTATGTATGTATGTAGGTATGTATGTATGTATGTATGTGTATGTATGTATGTATGTATGTATGTATGTATGTATGTATGTATGTATGTATGTATGTATGTATGTATGTATGTATGTATGTGTTGTTGTTGTTGTTTGTTGTTGTTTTCTTCACATTAAACGTTCTTTCTACGCGTCGACATCCAGCACAACCAGTGTCCGTGCCGATTCTTCAAACCTAGAGAGATACAAGTTCTGTGGTCACAAAGCTACGCCACAGAGATACTACGTTGCCACGTATGTAATGCAATGCCATGTCATCATACTGCGTACGACAGGCACGACATACACATTCCATGACTTAGAAAACAAAAACGAAACAAAGAGAAAAAAAAAAACAAAAAACAAAAACAAAGACAATTCGAAAGAGAAAAGAAACAAAAAATAGAAACAAAAATATACCTGGTATATGTATATACTTCAGTATAGCAACAAACCATCGTACCCCCACGTAGGGGACGTGGCAGACACTTGAAAAGAACGAGCTGGAAAAAGAAAAAGAAAAAGAAGAAAACACCACTAGTCGTCAACAGAGTAAGACTAAGAACCAAGGTAAAATAACAGTCAAACCAAACAAAGCACAAGGCATGCTCCAGGTAGCGGCAGCAGTTTATGGTACGAGTAGCACAGCCAGGGTATCCCTGCTGGCCCGCCTGGTACCTTGCTACCCTGTCTGCCACCATCGTCCAGCGTTCGTCAACTATGCCCGGCCCCTCGGCGTCAGACAGTACGAAACAAGCAGAGCAGGCTCGTCATCCACCCACGCCACACGACTCCTTCAATAAGGCTTATCAATCGGAGAAAGGAAGAAATGAAAATCACATAGGGTCACCGCAAAGAAGACAATAAAATGAAATAAAAAATAAACAAAAACAACAGGAAGACAAAGGAAGACCACGTTCGAACCAGCTGCACCAGTTGGTGGTACGAGTAGTATAGGCATATTCTACTTCTTAGTCTGCCCGGTACCTGGCTACCCTATCTGCCATCTCCTTCCTACTTTCGTCCACTGCAGTTTCCCTGCTACTCCTCTTCCCCCCCCTCTCCGCATTCCCTTGGTCGGGTTTTCTGTTACTCCTCTTGTTGCCCCTCCTCCCCCCATTCCCTTGGACACCACCCACGGCGGATGCGCGGCGCTGCCTGCTCAGCTCAGCCTCAGCCTCGTGCCACCTCACCATGAACCGTTCGGCTGCTTCCAGGATCCCCCGGTACCACTTCCCCGCCTTTTTTGCAGCAGTGGGCCACAGTGCGGTCTCAACTCCAAACACCAAGGGAGCAAGTTCCGTTGACCCTTCGGTGGCGCGGAACTCCCTAAGGTCTTCGACTACGCATCTATGCCAAGTCTTAACCTGTCCGCCAGGTCTCGGGTTCTCCCCACCAGCAATCGTCCCGAACATCACCCGGCTAGGTAATCGATCCTTGCTTTGCCGTGCCACCCCCCCCGCAAAGAAGAGACGCCGTTTGCGGATGGTCGTTTCGATGCTCTCGCAACGTGTCATCTTGAGGGCCTTCGCGTACGAGAGGGTGGCATGGTCAGTACGAAGTCGGCGTTGGAAGCCAATGGCTCGCAACAGGACTTGGTGGTGAGCCGTTCGAAGCTTGGCAAAGTGTTCCGCTCTGAGGGTCCACGTCACACACCCGTAGAGCAGGGTCTCAATCACCTCGGCCTTCAGCATTCGGACTTTCAGGCTAAGGGGGGCGGTCGTCCTATCATACAGCTCCGGGCCGAACCGTTTGAGGCATGCTCGCATGAGACGGATCCGTCGGTCGATTTCGAGCGAGAGGTCAGCATTTTCGTGGATAACGCCGCCTAGGTACAAAAACTGGGCCGTCTGCTTATACCTCTGGCCTGCTGCTTCAATAACGAGCGGTGGTGCGAGGGTTTTCTGGTCTGGCGTTTGTAGAACCATAGTCTCTGTCTTCTTTTCCGACACCGTAAGGCCTGCTGCTTCGAAGACAGTCACGATGACTGTCATCATTTTCGCGAGCCCTTCAGCCGACTTCGAGACAATCCCTGCGTCATCGGCGTACAACATGCCCCATACAGCCCTTCGCACGTACGTCAACGGCTCCTGCTCCTCCGTCCCGGCTACTCCAGCATCACTAAGTTGGACAAAATCCCTTACGATTGCTTCGTCATGGCTAAAGCGTACTAGTACGACGTGCAACGCAGCAGCGAAAAATACGTTGAACAGTAACGGTGACAGCACACAGCCTTGCCGCAGCCCCTGCGTGACAGCAAACCATTCCGAGTGCTCGCCGTCATCCGTACGCACGCGAGCCCGCATGCCATCGTGGAAATTACGGATAATTCTCAGCATCTTGGTTGGTACGCCAAAACGTGTGAGTACTTCCCATAACAGCTCTCGGTCGACAGAGTCGTACGCTTTCTGCAGATCGATGAAGCACAAGTACAGGGGGATTTTCCTCTGTCTTCCAAGCTCTTGCAACCGGCGCACGACGAACAACATATCAATCGTTGATCGTGCGGGGCGGAAGCCGCACTGTTCCTCCGGGAGTAATTCCTCGGTCTCGCAGTAGTCGTTGAGGCGCGACGCGACGATTTTCAACAAGACTTTGCCTGCGTGGGCAACCAGCGAAATCCCTCTGTAGTTGTTGCAATCAGTTCGGTCCTTCTTTTTGTGAAGGACCTTGATGATCGCGTCTTTCCATTGCTGGGGGACTTCTCCTGTTGCCCAAACATTGACAAGGATGTTGTGAAAGCACTGGGCGAATGCGGGGTGGTCGATTTTCAGGAGTTCGGCCGGGAGACCATCTGGCCCGACAGCTTTCCAGTTTGACATCCCCTTAAGTGCTTCCGTCATCTCGTCCATGGATGGTTCATCTCCGAGCGACAGTTTAAGCGGTCGTGGTGGCAAGAGGTCGATGATCGTGGAATCGAGTTTAAGCGATTTCGTGTTCAAAAGTTTGTGGTAAAACCTCCCCCACCGTTCACGAATTCGCACCTTATCCCGCAACAGCGTGCCATCCTCGTCCCTAATGAACTGTTCGCTTCTCGCTTTAGTCCCTTCCAATCCTACCGTACTCTTAAGGTGCTTGTAAAAGCCTCTCTGGTCGTTGTTCGCTAGTAGTCGTTCGGTTTCAGCGAGGTACGCTTCGAAGTACGCATGCAGTCCTGCGGCAATCACCTTCTGCAGGTTTGCACACGCAGATCTCAGTGTCTTCCACGCGGTTCTATCCTGGGGGTGGGCACGCAAGAATTGCCGTGCATCCTCCCTCGCTGTCCATGCTAATATGAATGCGGTCACGGTTTCGGCAGACTCACACCATCCATGTCTGCGGTGGCGACGTGGAGGGGGTGGTACCTCTTTTTCGACCGCATCAATAATAGCCGCAGTGAAAAACTCAACCATGCCAGACGTATTACGGGGATGGTTAGGCTGGTTGAGAGTGGAGACGACCCTCGCGACTACTCGTTCACGACACTTTCCATCGGACATAAAAAGCTGCCTGTCGAACTCTCGGCGTTTTGTCGGTCTACGTATTTGTCTGTTGGACGCAAAGTGACCACTGAGTCGGACTTTGACATACAAGATGTTGTGGTCTGAGTCAGCCTTAGCTGGGGCAGGAGGCTGTGGGACGACTTTAACATCTTGTACTCTAGGTCGATGGGCTTGACGGGTTAGGATGTAGTCGATCCGCTTACGGTCACTCGGGCTGGTGCCGTTGTGTGTATGCGAAATCCCACCCTTGCGCGTGCTGAAAAACGTGTTGGTGAGAGCCAACTTGCAATTGGTGGCAAACGACAGGAGTCGTCTGCCATTATCATTACGAGCATCACGCCCATATGCTCCAAGCACTCTATTTTCATCATCACCACACCCTTCCATCCTCTGTCCAGTTCGCGCGTTGGCATCCATCAGTACAAACAGACACTCTTTCGTCGGGATCTTTTCCACCAAGTCCCCCAGCTTCTGCCAGAAGCTACGTTTCAGTCCAACGTCTTTGGTACAATCAGTTGGAGCATACGCGACGACGAAATTAACTGCCTCGTATTTGCTAGCCAGCTCAAAGCGCATAGACATAAGCCGCTCGTCAATGAACTGATGAGTGTACACAGCCTTACTGCACAACGATTCCTCTACAGCTAGACCTACTCCGTACAGCCCTTGCCTAGCAGCTGTTGTTTCCTGACCTGAACAGAAAACGCGATACCCTGCCGCACGAAACGTCGTGCTACCGGTCCTCCGGGTTTCCTGCAGGCCAATGAAGTCACAGCCGAGTTGCCGTCCCTTCGCCAGTACACTCTCGTCATGTCCGTACCCGTTCTTCCCCTTTACAGCCAGGGTGCGCACATTGTAGGTCGCTACCGCGACCAGTGCCTCCTTCTGTCTCTTACGAACCTCGCGTGCTGCTTTCTTTGCCAGCCGACGTGAGGCTCGTCCCCGCCTCCTTTTTTCCTTCTTTTGTTTTTTTTTTTCTTCTCTATGGCGAAAGTGGCTCTCCGTTTCGTAGCCCGGTACGCGCCTTGGTTTCCGTTGGCTGGGTGCAGCCGTCCCAGCCAACGCCGACATTCCCATCCTTCCTGTCGTGCATGCATACCCACGCTGTGGCCAGCCTCTCCACTCCCCCGACTGCCCGTGTAGCGCTCTCTGCTGTGGTGATGTACCCGTCCCGCCAGAGGGATGAACTCCTTGGCGTCGGGGTTAAGAAGAAAAAACATCACCACCACCCCACGCGGTCCTTAAAGCGACCAGGCCACCAGCCGGACCGCGCAAGGTACCCTCTCTACTCAGCCAGAAGCTCGATGTTCGTGTGACTGTCGCTAGACCGTTGCAGATCCTTGCGGACTTCCTCGGCCCACCCCAAGGACGGGGCAGGCCGGAGGAGGTAGTAGTTCATTTTTTTGGTATGTATGTATGAATGTATGTATGTATGTATGTATGTATGTATGTATGTATGTATGTATGTATGTATGTGTGTGTATGTATGTATGTACGTACGTATGTATGTATGTATGTATGTATGTGTGTATGCATGCATGCATGTATGCATGCACTGTTTCCAACCGACTTCCGCTTCCCCTTCCCTTTTTTCCTTGAGCTAGGAACGTGTTTAATAATCACAATCCGGAATAACTACACAACTTGTGAATTCGCTTTTTCTATCGATGTTCCCCACTACAACGTAAGATGGGCCTCAGGTCCAATATTTGACATTTTTTGTTCAAGAAATCGTTCTTGTATCCGGGCAAAGTAGCCGCCACACCAACGAAGCCATGGGAACTTGAACTCTGTGCGAAGCTTTCGCGGAAACGCAATGATTTCAGCTTTTTAACGATCGTATCGACGCATGGCGCCTATTTATCCGTTGGGAGGTGGGCAGAGGTGGGTGAAAACAAGTCATCAAAAATATATAGGCTTCAAGGGACTGGTCTTTTTGCACCCAACATGCTTATAGGAAATATAAATACATAATGGCATAGTATGACCCGAGGAAGCTCTCGATTTGGGTGGTAATAATTGTCCCTTTTTAGTTTTGGGAGGAAGCCGATCGTTCCTGATATACATGAGTTTTAATAAGGTCACCCTAATCGCTCCTGTCCATCTCCGATTATTCGTCGTCAAGTAGGATCATAGGAAAGCTGATGATATCCTCAGCTTTCACTGGAACCTAACTACGGTTCAAGAAAGGTTGCGTTTATTTGTGTACCAGGTACGTGTCAACTGTTGTAGTAGTCCAGATATTTCTTGCATCTAAAAGGGGAAAAGAATGACCACAGGAAAAAAATAAGTCTGGGAAGATAAAATTCAACGTGCATCCTTCGGGTTTGTTATTATGGGTTATCGTAATGTTGTGTGTTGTTGACATTAATCCGTTATTTCTACCAGTCGAAATATAGCACAACAGGTGTCCGTGCCGATTCTTCAATCCTAGAAGGATTCATACTTCGTGATAACAAGATTACAACACACAAGCACTAAATTCTTCAGGGAGAATAATAGACAATGGAATTCCATGTTGGTCGTACTGGATACGACGCGCACGACATAAATATTCTATGAAATAAAGAGAAACGCGAAGAAAAAACGATGCGAGGGAGCACTTCAAACGAGAAAAGAGAAATTCGAAAAAAAAACGGTCGTGACGCAAGGCAGGGGACGTGGCAGACACTTAAAAAACTGAACTAGAAAATATACCAGGTACACCAACACCACTTTTTTAGCACAGCATCGAGACTATTACTAAAAACTAATAATGTGCAAAGCACCCTCGAGGTAGCGGCATCAGTTGTTATCATGGTTGTACACGTAGCATTGCCAGGTTGTACAGACAACTTGTAGTCTGTATTGCACCTTGTTGACCTGTTTGCCGTCTCTGTCCTTCATCAACTATGCCCTAGCCCTAGAGAGGGTCTGTCAGACAATGCCGCACTAGAAAAAGAGCCTTTGGCATTCTCTCACGCCACAAGATTCCTGTCAACACAAAGAATAAAATCTACGTATGGCCTGTCTGACCTGTCAAATTTGGACAAAATGTGGTTAGAGCTAGACCTTGAATATAAAAGTCTGGTTTTCCCTGGCCTTTTCGAGCCAACATCAGGTATGATGTGGGCCTGGCCAAAAGCAGAGCTCCTGGAGTGCGATTAGTACTTGATATGATATTTAAGCTGATTCTGGCCCAAACGTGGCCAGGTATAGTATATATACATGGTTTTGGCTTAAACCCTTAATATTTTCCAATAAACGATCGAAACAATAACGCAAACGGATAGGAACGTGAACAAGTAACATACCATGGGATCGAGAATCAGTAAATACCGTTACCATTATGTGCGAGAGTGTTGTGCTCACTTGCATTTTGTCAAGGGTGGTTGATCTACATTGCATTGACGACATTTTCGAACGCTTGCCCTTTGGCGGGGAAGGCACCGCTCGAGAATACTCTGTATGATATATCGGTTGGAGCGGGCAACCTGTCGGATGTTTACGTGTTCTTCTGCAGCAACGTCTTGTGTATCCCGACACCTATTACGGAGGACCATAGTAAATAGCACCTACCGGACACACAAAAACCTACATATTTCCCATTTTTTACTAACAAAATTTGGTCCCATTTAGTATTGTCCCCCGTAATAGGGTATATGGACAAAACGTACCATTCATACCCTCATGTTCACCAATCTGGCTTCTTGGTTGGTTTCTTCAAATATCCTCCAGTAGTATCTCGTGTTACTCTCCAGTAAGTCAGATGATGGCAAGGCACATACTTTATGGTATGTATGTACAAGGCGCTTCGCTCCGCGGGCGGCCTACGCCGCCCGCCACGCTCGCCCAGGAAGGAAAAGTACATCAAATTAGGCGAAGCGGACAGACTTCCATGATTGAGTATTGTTTTTTCATGACTGTAGTTGCAAACTGGTGACTTGATGATGCCAAGAGTCCCCCGCCATGCTTCAGAAGAAAAGAGCTCGGACGCCACATATGCTTCGCGTCGCGGGCGGTTTTTCGCTACGCTCGCTCACATGTCGTACATACGTACGTACATACTCCAGGTAGGGTACATATTTTCTTCTTTCGTTATGCTCTGTGTCTGTACTCCTGTGTACGAAAGATGAAGCACAGCACGGCTCAGCAGCACAGCCAAAACAATGAAAATGAAGCCGAAACTCTCCGAAAGAAAAAAAATGCCCGTCCCTTCCGTAGAATAATTTACTACCTGGTTGGAACACCTTACACTAGTCAAAATGAAAAACTGGCAAAAAAAAAAAACAAACATCAGCAGAGCTTGTCTCCCAGCCGACCGCCCCTCTCGCGACCATCTCGCCAGCGATTCAGTCCGGGTAAGGCTTTCCTCCCTCTCTTCCACAGTGAGCCCCGTCGCCCGCCTCGCGTGAAGCCCGGTGCTCACCGTGGACCTCGACGCAAGCTTGACAATGTTGGTGCTCATTCGGGGTACCTCCCTCTTGTGACTTTCATCGCGGTCGATAAAATAAAAGCACCGCTTGAATATTATCTTACAATATCGAAAGACCATTAAATACTCGTACGTATTCTATCCAAAATCACAAACGGAGGCCAGGCAGAGCCTACTGATGCATCCCTCGTGTCTCGAGGCATACGCGACGCCTAGACACGAAAGCGGCGACAGCGCTCCTTGCAACTCTCCCCCTCTACCCGCCGGCATCCGCTGACACCCGCGACGGTGCCGGGTTCGCCCGTGCAACCGTGCTCGGAGTACACGCACGAACCCGAAACGAAAGAAGAAAAAAGGAAAGAGGGACTGAAGGTACGACGAGAAATCGAGAAAACAAAGATCCGCTGGAAAGGTCCGGCAAGTAATAAACGGAGGCGATCTCCAAGTGGGAGCTCTGAGAGGCCAGGGATGTACCAACCGAGCACGCTCAGAGATCGAGATCTAAGTAAGTAGTTACAAGGCGCTTCGCTCCGCGGGCGGCATACGCCGCCCGCTACGCTCGCTCAGGAAGGAAACATCAAATTATGCGAAGCGGACAGAGGTCCACCATTGAATATTGTTTTTTTTATGGCCCCCGTAGTTAGCTGCAAACTGGCGACTTGATAATGCCAAGAGTCCCGCCGCCATGCTTCAGGAGAAAACAGCTCGGACGCCACATATGCTTCGCGTCGCGGGCGGTTTTCCGCTACCCTCGTTGACACGTCGTACATACGCACATACCCCAGGTAGGGTACATATTTTCTTCTATCGATATGCTCTGTGTCTGTGTGCTCGTCGTTTGAACGAAAGATAAAACACAGAACGGCACAGCAACACAGCAAAAACAATGAAAATGAAACCGAAAAATTCTGAAAGAAAAAAAATCCCCGTCCCCTTTCGTGTAATAATTTACTACTTGAGTGGAACACCTTACACCAGTCAAAAGAAGAAAAAAATGAAAAAAAGAAAAAATATTACAGCAGAGCTTCTGTTTCAGCCTCTTACGCTGCCCGCCCCTCTCGCGACCATCTCGCCACCGATTCAGTCCGGGTAAAGCTTCCTTTCCTCTCTTTCACAGTGAGCCCCGTCCCCCGCCTCGCGTGAAGCCCCGTGCTCACCGTGTACCTCGGCGCAATCTCGACAATGTTGGATATACGGCGTGAGACAGCTGTTCTGATCAGTGTCACGCGTCGGGTCTATTCGATAGGCAGAGGGCAAGCTTTGATTAGCATCCTCTGGGCGGATCTTGTAGGGGCAAGGAGGATCCCCGGTGTGGGAACGCCTTCGGTCTCGGGTACAGAGCCAGTAGTGAGGTTCCGGGACCAGTTCAAGAGAAGAAAGAAAGTCAAAGCCAAGTGATCTGTGATACCTGTCCTGTCGACCCCCAGCCCCTTGGGCCCTGCCTTGCCCGTCGTGCCCGTCATCGTGTCTGTGGTGCTTCGTTGAGTGTTCACGCTGACTGCTTGCATCTACCGCATTGCATCGATCCACGTTTTGCGTGACCACATCATTTCTGCTTGAAGGCACTTCCTCGAACTCCCAAACAACAGGTGAGCCGGCCTAAGAGATCTAACGAGCGCAGGTCCTTCTTAGGGTCTGAGAGCTGTACCCTGCTGTAACAACTGCGGGTACATACTTTCCTGTATTCTCGGGGTTCGGTACTGCTCACACTCTCATTACTCTCAGTATTTGCGCCTTCTCAGTCCTGGCAATATTTTTGCCGCCAGTACTCCAATACTCTCGGCGCTCTCTCGGCAATATTTTTGCCGCCAGTTCTCCAATACTCTCAGTGCTGTCTCGGACTACGATTTGTTCTCGAGCATTTATCTGTGAAACCTTTGTGTCACCCTGAGCACCAAGAAACATGTATTTTGGGGGAACACATATATATATATTGTACCAGTATGTATGTGCTGTACCTTACTCAACCGGTCACAAAGTATTATGGCGCAACCTCGACCTCGCGCAACTTTTTTGTACTCACGAATTAATCGCCGCGAGTCGGCTGGATCAATATATCCACTTACCGCTACCCTATTTTATATTATTGTAGTAATGATCCCACACTATAATTCCGTGAACACAGTATAATAGTCTGTCGTTAAAAATATGTTGTGTGTTCTTCAGGTTAATGATGGGTGGATGCAGGTACTACTTCTACACAAGTGTGCAGGGTTGCATACGAATATTATTTCGCTCTTGCGCCACTCCCCTATTCATACGGCACCTCCCGGAGGGGAACCTTGTATTTCGTATATTTGGCACCCATTTCGTTTTTTTAAGTCCTCGGGACTTAAAAAAAAAATGTGAAAAGGGAGGTATCGGGATCTCTACTTCTATTTGTTTAAAATTTGACCCATAACACTCGCGTGCTCTTTCGTTCTGCTCTTCGTTTTTTCTTTCGTTTTTTTCCCCCCCTTAGGACCGGCCCTAAATGTGAGTAATTCTTCCGGGGATGAGCTGCTGCTGTTATTGCTGCTGCTGCTTTAATGCCTAGTTTTTATTTGAGCAGGCTTTTTGGGAAGATTCGCAAGCAGTGTATACGAGGTATATATGTGTCAAGATATGTCGTACATAGATCTACCACGTCAGCAGTTAAAAAAGCGCCTTTCCAATCAACGATTTCTCTATCGTTTTTTTCAAATGGACCAGACAGTCGAAATATCAGCGATTTTTGATTCGACAAGCAGTCCAGTCGGCAATATGCATCGGAAAAGTTAGACAGCAGTTCCGCCGCTTTGGACTATATTACACACCCACGCCTTAGAACAACAGGACATTCGAAACAACGTCACACCACAACGTCGGCGACGCTGGCTTAGCTGCTGTCACTTCTGCCGTTGCTGCTCGCCGCGAGTCAGCGTGACACATGCTCACGTACGCTGCGTCAGCAGCAAGTGTCAGCAAGTGTCAGCACCCGATGGCCGCAGTGCGCGGTTTCGATGACTGCAGCTCTGGTGGCGCAGGAGAAAATACAGCCGCGATGGCTTCGACAACAAGATGGAGGAGATTGCCTCGTGGGTGAAGCTCACACGCTACTCGAGGAAGAAGAGAGACATGTGGGCATGTACGTACGTATGTACGTATGTACGTATGTATGTACGTATGTATGTATGTATGTATGTATGTATGTATGTATGTATGTATGTATGTATGTATGTATGTATGTATGTATGTATGTATGTATGTATGTATGTATGTATGTATGTATGTATGTATGTATGTATGTATGTATGTATGTATGTATGTATGTATGTATGTATGTATGTATGTATGTATGTATGTATGTATGTATGTATGTATGTATGTATGTATGTACGTATGTATGTATGTAGTGTTGGGCGCAGCTGTTGCAAGATGAAGACCTCTCTGACCCCAAGAACATTACGTCGAAGCGGTTTCCAACCGACTTGCGTCTCCCCTTCCCTCATTTCCTTGAGTTAGGAACGTTTTTAATACTCACACTCCGGAATAACTACAAAAACTGTGTATTCATTCTAATGGACGAGATGAAGAGAAGCCAGAAATAACCCAGGCTGAAAAAAACCCATCGGAAACCGATTTTTCTATCGATATTTCCGACTACAACATAAGAATTGGCCTTAGGTCCAATATTGTTCAAGAGATCGTTCTTGTATCCGGGTAAAGTAGCCGCCACACCAACACACACAGACATACGTACGAACTTGAACTCTGCGCGAAGCTTTGACGGAAACGCAATGACTTCAGCTTTTTAACGATCATACAGACCCATAGCGCCTATTTATCCGTTGGGAGGTGGGCGAAGGTGGGTGAAAACAAGTCATCAAAAATATTTACGTTTGAAGGGATTGGTCTTTTTTCACCCAACATGCTGATAGGAAAATATATATTAATATGACCCGAGGAAGCTCTCGATTTGGGTGGTAATAATTGTCCCTTTTTAGTTTTGGGAGGAAGCCGATCGTTCCTGATATACATGAGTTTTAATAAGGTCACCCTAATCGCTCCTGTCCATCTCCGATTATTCGTCGTCAAGTAGGATCATAGGAAAGCTGATGATATCCTCAGCTTCCCCTGGAACCTAACTACGGTTCAAGAAAGGTTGCGTTTATTTGTGTACCAGGTACGTGTCAACTGTTGTAGTAGTCCAGATATTTCTTGCATCAAAAAGGGGAAAAGAATGACCACAGGAAAAAAAAATAAGTCTGGGAAGATACAATTCAACGTGCATCCTTCGGGTTTGTTATTATGGGTTATCGTAATGTTGTGTGTTGTTGACATTAATCCGTTATTTCTACCAGTCGAAATATAGCACAACAGGTGTCGGTGCCGATTCTTCAATCCCTGAAGGATTCATACTTCGTGATATCAAGATTACAACACACAAGCACTAAATTCTTCAGGGAGAATAATAGACAATGGAATTCCATGTTGATCGTATTGGATACGACGCGCACGACATAAATATTCTATGAAATAAAGAGAAATCCGAAGAAAAAACGATGCGAGGGAGAGACAAAGAGAATATCGGAAAAACATGTAGTGACGCAAGGCAGGGGACATGCGTGGCAGACACTTGAAATAAACGTGCTAAAAGAGACTGTTACAACAAACACTGCTTTCCAACACAGCAATGAGACTATTACTAAAAACTAATAAAGTGCAAAGGATCCTCGAAGTAGCCGCAGACATAGTAGCAGTACACGTAGCATTGCCAGGTTGCACCGACAACTTGTAGTCTGTATTGCACCTTGTTGACTTGTTTGCCGTCTCCGTCCTTCGTCAACTATGCCCTACCCTTGGAGAGGGTTTGTCAGACAATGCCGCACTAGGAAAACAGTCTTTGGCATTCTCTCACGCCACAAGATTCCTGTCAACACACGAAGAATAAACTACGTACGGTCCGTCTGACCGGTTCAAATTTGGACAAAATGCGTTGAAAGCTAGACCTAGTAGAAGAAAGTCAGGTTTTCCCTGGCCTTTTCGAGCCGACATCAGATATGATGTCAGCCTGGCCAAAAGCAAGGCTCCTGGAGTGTGATTTGTACTTAATTTTAGCACTAAGCTGATTCTCGCCCAAACGTAGCCCGGTATATGTATCTGGCTTTGGCTTAAACCCTTGATATTTTCCATTAAACGATCGAAACAAAAACGCAAACGGATAGGAACGTGAACAAGTAAAATACCATGGGATCGAGACCAGAAAACAACTGCTACCATTATGTGCGAAAGTGCCGTGCTCACTTCGCTTGAATTGTTGTTCACAAGTGTGTTTAATCTACATTGACGACCTTTTCGAACGCTTGTCCTTTTGCGGGGAAGGCACCGCTCGAGAATACTCCCTACGATATACCGGTTGGAGTTGGCAGCGTGTCGGATGTTCATGTGTTCTTCCGAGGCAACGTTTTGTGTATCCCGACACCTAGGGTGTATGGACAAAAAGTATCCTTATGTTCACCGGTCTGGCTTCATAGTTGTTTTTCTTCAAATACTACTCCGGTAGGTTCTCGATTTTACTCTCCAGTACGTAGATGGTGGCAGGACATACCACGTTATGGTATACTTTTTTATGTTGTGTAGGAGAGGGTCCTGTTGTTGTTCGTTGATCGGCCTTTATGTCAAGTCGACAGATAGATGATGTCCTGTCGTGTAATACGAGCCGTACCGAGCAGGCAGCACGTTGAGTTCTGATCCTGGGAAGGGTATTCCAACTGGTATAGTCCCAGATATCCTCGAGATCGGTATATACGTGTCAGGGCCGTGTATTCTGCCTACAGGAGTGCCTTTTGCAAGTCGCTTCATTTCGTTTGCCGTAAATGCGATTCAGCTATTTGTTTTTGTGTGCGTACACTCCAAGTACCGTTGTTGCACTTTCTGGGGCGTTCTCCCACTTTCTGGGCTACCACACTGCGTAGCACCTCTGAAGGGTAAACGGGCGGACCATACCGCTGCTGTGATTGTACTTGGCCTATCTCCCCGACGAAACCCAGATCATGCGGTCACCGCAATAACCTTGTGGTCCCACCAAGTGCGTAACCATAGCCGGCCGTGTGTCGTCCACCAGGTACTTATTTTCGTACTGCCTTGCAACGTTGTGCTACTCTTTTTCTCGTATGTTTCTTACCGTATAGCGTGTACAACTATCTCTCTACAGCATTTGCAGCGCAATACAAAATCGGCACGGGACGCTGGGGTGTTCGATTGCGACGGGTACAAAAGACGATTCATGTAAAAACACACACACAGTTATAGTACGTCTGTCAGCGACTAAGATCCGAAAATGCCCCAACATAATGTAGATAGGCGCGCGTTGGCCTCGCTGAGGTGTTTTATCAACAACAAACATAATTGCTGGCCCTTTCTAGAATTCCAATTAAATTCGAAGAGTGCATACAAAGCCACTTCTTAGAATTATAATAGTTTCCCTTATCGTCCGTAGGATCGAGTATACAGTGCTTGCGTTTTGCTCGATACGTTTGATGTAAGGGAGTGACTTTGAATAGATTGAATATTAATATATCCAAGAAAAAAGGGTAGGGCAGGCGGAAGCCGGTTCGAAACTGCTTCGCCGTAGTGCTTGTGGGGTCAGAGAGGTCTTCATCTTCCAGCAGCTGCTGACTAATGTCCTCATTCTCTTGATTTTGTTTCGAAAAAGGGGAATGCTTATTACACTAATGCTGTACCCTTTCTCGATTGGCTGCCCACGTGAAAACTTCCTCATCTTTGACAAAATATATTTCTTCCAACGTACTTGCGTTTTTTTTTTTAAGACGAAGAAATAAATCAAGAAAAGTGGGACCCTTAGACAAGAACTGACTTTCTTGTGCGGCAATGCTAAGATTTGAGGGGTTATAGAGTACCGTTAGATCAATGCCCGTACAGGTGTGTGTTTGCGCGTTCATCATGTTAATTCGTTCCATCGAGCGGTAGTATGTATTATATCGCGGCAATCAGGCGGCCACGAGTACAACAGGCTCACTCGTACGAGACTAAACCAACTCGTTGCTTATAGTATTGAACCTTGTAAATTATTGCGTTCCAGCCTGGGAGAATAGTCCGGAAAAAAACGGCCTTCGATATTAACGGCGCTCCTATTACGGATGACCACAGTAAAAAAAAAACTATTGTACACACATAAACGTATACACTCCCAAATTTTACTAACAATATTTGGTTCTATTTACTACGGTCTCCCGTAATAGAGGATCTTGTTCTCTAGGGAAAAAAAAAAACAATTTGTTGTTGCTCTTGCTTATGATATAGATGTTGGCAAAGTAGTGCGCATTTGGGTGTGTTCTTCAGCTAAAATCATACGACACGAGCGTAGCAATGCAAGTAAGACATCGAGTCAACGAGACAGCGACAAGTAGAATATCTCTTATATTCGACTAGAAGGACTAAAGTCACTAACGTTTTAAGTAGTATCGCAAGTATACAGAAAATTCAAGCTTACGATCCAGTGTGGGAAAACCCATTTTTTTGTGTTGCGAAATACACAACAACGCATCATCGCAAATCAGCTCTCAGGAGATATTCACAACCTGTGGTCTGTGAACATTGGGACTGGTGTAGCCAAAGTCAGAAACCTGACCAGCGAAATGCTGATCACGACCACAAGACGACGGGAGAGGATCCAATCAGATATTTTAAATCTCGTAATTTGGAACATTCAAAGCGCGTGACATGCGCAACACAGTTGTGTATGTATGGTACATGTTGAAAACATTACCTTCACGCCTTCACAGAGGTGTATCTGGCAAACGTCATGTCCCAGCACGTTTGCTGTATGACACGAATCTTAATCAATATCAGAGACCGGGGGAATCCAACTTCGTGCTAAACCCCGTTGTTCGTGGTTCATTGATGATCGTCGTATATAGTGCAACTACGCTCATCGTACCAGCTGGCAATATCCCGTACGGTGCCTAGGCAATTGCAAAAATATAATCCACTATGTTCAGAAAGCGTACACGCTGCAAGAAGAGGGTCAAAAGCAATCGCCAACGCCTTGGGTGAGCAAAATACCTTGGTTCCGAAGGCGTCATCGATTACATTACGCCCGACGTTAGTGAAACGGTGAATCTTCCCATGCGTTGGCCTCCAACTGCCGTAGGCGGCTTTCGCGTTCACGAAGGCTTCCTCTCTAGCATGTAAACAGTGGTGCATCGGCATCATATATCTAAAGCGAGCGGCAGTAATACTCCGCCGTCTTCTCTACGCCAAAATTGCATGCACTTACGTGGAATTGCTGTCCAGCTCACGCTCCCAGCAGTTTCTTCTGTTTTCAGAACCGATCAGCCCCCACCCCGCTTAGAAGAGCACAGCAGTGTTTTCTGAAGAAGGCTGGGTTGTACTGGTGCGGGCATCGCCTCGCCGAGCTGTTAATAGTACTAGCTACTGTAAGATTTCACTGGGACATGAACTGTAGCAGCTTCGCCGAGTTGTCTCCACCATAACCCTATGAATGTTCCAGGAAACGTCATCGGGCCAACGTCATCACCTCACTACTAATGTTGGCAGAATGATGGCATCTACTATTATTATTCACTTTACATGTCGATGTTGTTGTTGTTGCTTTCTTCACATTAAACCGTTCTTTCTACCCGTCGACATCAAGCACAACCAGTGTCCGTGCCGATTCTCCAATCCTAGAGAGATACAAGTTCTGTGGTCACAACGCTACGCCACAGAGATACTACTACGTTGCCACTTATGCAATGCAATGCCATGTCATCATACTGCGGATGACACACACGACATACACATTCCATGACCTAGAAAAACGAAACGAAACAAAGAGAAAAAACAGAAAACACCAAAAAATAAAACAAAACAAAGAAGACAATTGGAAAGAGAAAAAATAAATAGGGAAAAATAAATATGTATATAGATACAAGGCTTTCCTTCGGAGTGGGTATTACGTCGTTTCGTGTACATATAACCGCAATTAATTGGCGACATAGCCCAAAGCCAACCAAACTAAATGTATTTGTGTAAGAAACGGTGAAGGAAGTAATAATCGCGTTTATTTATGAATGTAATGTGAAACGTAAGATCGGGTGACGCAAGAGTAAGAATGACATTCGTCTAATAGTAAGAATAACATATTTCATCAGTGTGGGGAGAGAGGGGAGTGCTTGGCATGTGGATGATATAGATATACAACATACAGGCTGTTGTTTAAAGGAAGGTTTGGGACAGGAGAGAAAGCAGCAGTGCCGGCAACGACAACGGTTATGGAAATGTTGTATAGTTACTAGGCGGCCGCGATTTCGATGTAGCCAGCATAGGAGTTTGGATGAGACATGATATATATGTAAATAGCCTTCCAGGACGCTGTAGTAACGAGGCGGGAGGCCCAGAATGTGGATCTGTTCGCTGTTGAACCCGTTGGATATGTGTAGGAAGAATAATCATGATTTTGGGAAATGTGGGAAACAATTTGTTTCCTTTCGTTCGTCCTGGATGGCGACAATCTGCTTGGCGTACTGCTTCGGAATTCCGCGAAGCCCTGGAGCAGGCGAAATGGAAGGGAGTATTTTTGCGCTTGATGACGATGTCTCCGTCTTTGGTGGTGGAGTCCGTCAGGCGGCAGTTGTAGCACTTGCCACGGACCTGGTCGAAGTAAACATATAGGGTGTGCGGGGCGGGAGTGGCGTGCAGGGAATGGCGGGGGAGGGGGCGGGGCAGAGTTCATTCTTTGTACTACTCTACAGCGGCACAACAGCAGCACGTAACCGCTTGCTATACGACGGCAGCAGCAGCAGCAGCAAAAGCAGCAAGTACGTAATTTCATTGACGATACAGAAATATGTAGACACACAAATGTAGTACAGTACACACACAAATCACGTGCAGCATGATGTACGGCAACAACGCATCAGCACCACAGACGATACAGAAATATGTACACACGCACAAGTTTAAGTGTAATATACACACAAATCATGTCCAGCATGATGTACCGCAACAACGCAGCAGCGCCACAAAACGACCAGGAAACACAATTATCCGAGTACATACAAACATTCATTGAATATTGCGGCAGCACTAAAAGCAGAGCAGCAGCAGCAGCAGCAGCAGCAGCAGCAGCAGTAGAAGCAGCAACGGATCGCCACAGCGTTGGCAGCAGCAGCATAGCAACGATATGAAAAGAAGGGAGATAAAAAGTATGTACCCCGAGGCCGTCCGAAAAGTATTTTTGGTACCTCACTATAGACCCACCTCCGCATGCTGTACGGCAACAACGCAGCAGCAGCATAGCAACAACACGAAATACGAGAAAAAGTAGTACGTACGCAAAATGCAGGAGCAAAACGACCAAAATATTTTTTTTACGTACCAAAAAATCCATTTGGGTACAAAAACGGCCAATAAAAACAATAATCCGCGTTGGCAGCAGCAGTATACGTAGCAACGATATGAAAATAAGGAAAAAAAAAAGTATGTACCCTGGTATGCCGCAATCGCAAAACCTACGGAATTTCATTGACGATACCGAAATATGTACACACAAAAGTGCAGCATGATGTCGGGCAACAACGCAGCAGCACCACAGCAGCAGCATAGCAACGACATATATGAAAACAACCAAGCCAAAAACGAGAAATTGCAGTACGTAAGCAAAATGCAGGAGCAAAACTGCAAAAATATTTTTTCACGTATCAAAAGGAACCATTGTTCTCCCCGAATCCGGAAAATAAATAATTTAGTTTTATCACAACTATTCCATTTTTACCTAATTTTACAATTTAATCAATTTGCTTATTGCGGAAATTATTATTGATGGACATCTATAATAGTAACACAACATATTTTTGAGGACATACTATTATACTGTTCACGGAATTATAGTGTGAGATCATTACTACAATAATAATAAATAGGGTGGTTGGGTACAAAAACGACCAAGAAAAACAGTAATCCGAGTACATACGAACATTCAGTGGATATTGCGGCAGCATTAGCAGCAGCAGCAGCAGAAGCAGCCACAGCATTAGCAGCAGCAGAAGCTGCAACGAATCGCCGCAGCGTTGGCAGCGTTGGCAGCAGCAGCAGCAGCATAGCAACGATATGAAAATAAGGAAGAAAAAAAGCATGTACCCTGGTATGCCGCCATCGCAAAACCTACGGAATTGACGATCCGAAAATATGTACGCTTCCAGCATGATGCACGGCAACAACGCAGCAGCACTACATACAGCAGCAGCAATTGCACAGGAGCAGCAGGTGCACAGCACGGCAACAACGCAGCAGCACTACAGCAGCAGCGAGTGCACAGGAGAAGCAGGTGCACAGCAGCAGCAGCACTCATGGCGTGGCGCTGACAGCAGCAGCAGCAGCAGCAGCAGCAGCAGCAGCAGCAGCAGCAGCGGCAGCCGAAAACGAGCAAAAAATGAGTACGTGGGGTCACCAAAACATGTACACACAGAAATCGTGTGCATGTACCGAAAATGCACCACAGTAGCAGCAGCACTCACGTCGTTCGGTGCAGCGGTGACGGCGACAGCTGAATCCTCCGTTCCTTCGTTCACGTCCCGCAAACAGTTGTGCATGTGCGCGTTCGCGTGCACTGCTGTGTGTAAGAGGAGCCGACGCAACGCACGAAGGGGAAAGAACGAGGATGGATGAGTCAAAAAAAAAAAAAAAAAACGCTTTGACGTAGGATTGTATGCAAAAAGGCAATTGAAAACCCCAAAAAAACGTACTGGCAACATACAGCATGCACAATAGACGTAAGACACTCACCACTGTCAGCAGTCTCGAGCGAGTACGAGACAGTCCCTTCCTTGATCGGGCGAGCACAGAACTCGCAGTCGGTTGCCCTGTCAGGATGATCCCGCCACCACGCACGTGAGATCCTTGCAGGTGGCGAAGGCCACGTTTTTGCCACCAGGCGCGGAGTTCTTGACCAAGTGCTGATCCGTGCATTGGTCGCAAACAACAGCCGGCACCAGGTCGGTCTTTGTCGTTGCCGCTCTCTTGCCAAAGGGCGAGGACCACGCGCCTCTCGACGTGGGGGAGGTGAGCTTAGGGGGCGTGGAGAAGGGAGAGGCGGGGGTTGCAGCACCAGCAGGTTCGCCACCGACAGCAGCAGCTTGGCCGCCGGCGACAGCTGCACCTATCTATGCCGTTCGTCGAAGGCGAGACGGCTCTTTTAGGCGCCGTGCGAAGAGCTGTCTATTGGTTGGCAGTTTGCGGAAGAAGAAGAAAAGGTTGTTTGGCTGTTTGGCGAAGAAGAAAGAAGAAAGGTTGTTTGGCATTTCGGCTGTTTCAAAGAAGGAAGAAAGGTTGTTTGGCTGTTCGGCTGTTTCAAAGAAGAAGGGCTGTTTGCGAAGAGCTGTCTATCAGTCGGTCTGTCTGCGAAGAGCTAGCAAGTGACAACGACCTCAAAAATCGTAATTATAGTTGTATCTATACCTGGTATGCTGAAGGCCGAGGTGATTGAGACCCTGCTGTACGGGTGTGTGACGTGGACACATTCCCAAGCTTCGAACGCCTCACCACTAAGTCCTGTTGCGAGTCATTGGTTTCCAGCGCCGACTTCGTACTGACCATATCACCCTCTCGTACGCGAAGGCCCTCAAGATGACACGTTGCGAGAGCATCGAAACGACCATCCGCAAACGGCGTGTGTTCTTCGGGGGGGGGGTGGCACGGCAAAGAAAGGATCGATTATCCAGTCGGGTAATGTTCGGGATGATTGCTGGTGGGGAGAAGCCGAGACCTGGTGGACAGTTTAAGATTTGGCATAGATGCATAGTCGAAAACCTTAGGGAGTTCCGATCAACCGAAGGGTCAACTGAACTTGCTCCCTTGGTGTTTGGAGTTGAGACCGCGCTGTGGCCCACTGCTGAAAAAAAGGCGGGGAAGTGGTACCGGGGGATCCTCGAAGCAGCCGAACGGTTCATGGTGAGGTGGCACGAGGCTGAAGCTGTTGAGTAGGCAGCGCCGCGCATCCGCCGTGGGTGGTGTCCAAGGGAATGGGGGGAGGAGGGGCAACGAGAAGAGTAGCAGAAAACCCGACCAAGGGAATGCGGAGAGGGGGGGGAAAAGGAGTAAAAGGGAAACTGCAGTGGACGAAAGTAGGAACGAGATGGCGGACAGGGTAGCAAGGTACCGGGCAGACTAAGAAGTAGAACATGCCTGTACTACTCGTACCACCAACTGGTGCAGCTGGTTCGAACGTGGTCTTCCCTTGTCTTCTTTTTGTTTGTGTTTATGTTCGTTTCATTTAATTTTCTTCTTTTTTCACTGACCCTATGTCATTTTCATTTTCTTTACTTTCTCTTCTTTTTTCTGATTGAAAAGCCTTACAAATGAAGGGGTCGTGTGGTCTGGGTGGATGGCGAGCCTGCTTTGCTTATTTCGTATTGTCTGACGCCGAGGGGCCGGGCATAGTTGACAAACGCTGGACGAAAGTGGCAGACAGGTTAGTAAGGTACCAGGCGGGCCAACAGGGAGACCCTGGCTGTGCTATTCGTACCATAAACTGCTGCCACTACCTGGAGGATGCTTTGTGCTTTGTTCGGTCTGCCTGTGATTTTATTATTTTCCGTTGGTTGTTAGTCTTGCTCTGTTGACGACGACTAGTGGTATTTTCTTCTTTTTCCTTTTTTTTTCAGCTCGTTCTTGTCAAGTGTCTGACAGATCCCCTGCGGGGGGGGCACGATGGTTTGTTGTTATATATATACCACACTCTGGACAATGGACACAACAATAGTCTATTGCTTCGACAATATATGAGGAGGAGAATCTAGCGATGTACATTATCTGCGACAGTAGATTGTGGAGGGTATCTATCGATAGTATTGTCGGCGACAATGGACTGGTGTTATTGTCGATCGATAGACATTGTCTAACACAGCAGATGGTGAACTTCGTCCATCGATGGCCACTGCAGGCCACAATAGAATGTGCGAGATGACGATCGATGGCCATTGCCAGCCACGATAGATTGTGCGAGATACCTATCGATAGCCAATGGTGACCACAATAGGTTGTGCGAGAGGTATATCGATGGCCAATGCGGGCCACAAGAGATTGTGCGAGATGTCTATCGACGGCCATTGTCGACCACAATAGATTGTGCGATATGTCGATCGATGGCCGTTGCCGGCCACAATAGATTGTACGAGATGTCTATCGATGGCCATTGCCGGCCATACAGATTGTAGAAGCTATCCATCGATAGCCATCTGGAGGATATTTTGCACTCATCCCACGATATACGAGGTACGTCATGTTCTGTATGTATATGGTGATTTGAGCCGACGTCATCATGTTGTGGACACCATACGCTCTCACACTCTTTTGAAGAATACATTATATGCAGATGGCGCCATCAATAGAAACTCGCGCACCAAGGTATTGGTAACTGTCATCAACTTGTGCGCGCTGTTAGTCTCGGACATTGACTCGATTTAATACCCTTGCTTTGTCCTACACGTCTATTAGCTCCACTTTGAATGAAAGGTGGATCATTAAAGTCAAACCACCTTACCTCTGAAATATATATTCTAGCCGTTTCTCATCTCGAGTTTGTTTGTCATATACTGCAACCAGGTGAGTAAGAGTTATTTTTTCGGATGCTGGTCATCTATAATTTAGATTATTTTTTTGTTCGTAAATAAATTCCATTTGCTACCCTTACATTGTCCTCGATTAACTGCACTTTCAAAATAATCTGGATACTATAAATAAAACCACGTTGACAAGAAAATTATCAGCTTTCCGTTTCTTAACTCGAGATTTTCGTCTCGTACTGAAAAGAAGTAAGTCAGATTCATATTTTTCGGAGCCCGGCCAATGATCTATTGCGGGTGGCGATGGCTATTGTTGAGCACAATCGCGTACCTATTGTTGGCGGCACTAGAAGCTTCAGCGGTCGTCAAGAATGGCCATCGACATACATCATTCCACGGTATACAATAGGTTTAGGTAATAGTCTATTACTAAACACGCCCGACATCTATTGTGGGTGACGATGGCTATTGATAGATACAATTGTGTGTATACTATTGGCGGCAGTAGCCATCGATAGGCAAACGTTTTGGTCTATTGTTCGAACAATATATATCACGGTTGCTTCCCCAACATCTATTGTTCAGGACAATGGCCATCTATGGACAACCTTGTGACTCCATTGTTAGGGCAAAAGCATATTGTCTCCATTGCCGAAAAATAATTGTTCCCTGACAATATCTATCGATAGACAGCGTTGCCAGTCTATTGTCGGTAACAACATCTATCGATAGACGGCGTTGCCAGGCCATTGTGGTTATCAGTGCCTATCGATAGAGAGTGTTGCCAGCCTATTGTGGTTCACAATGTCTATCGTTAGCCAGCGTTGCCAGTCTATGGTCGTTAAAAATATCCATTGACACACGCTTTTTCGGGGCTACTGTAGCGGCAATGTTCTATTTCCTTTCTATTGTCCAGGGTATATGCACACCTTACCTCATCTATCTTATCCGTACAGAGTGAAACCGATTTGGAATCACTATTATTAACACAGAGTAGTAACCACAACAACACAGCCGACAACGCAACACACTTAACCCCCATGATGCCCACTGCCTTGTTGAGACATACAACTTTGCAGCCCTCCTTCACGCTATGCCATGCACTGACATTGCTGCTCATCACGGTACACCATACACTCAATCCATACTGGTGGTGATCACAAGATGGAAATATGACATTGCTGCGGAACAAAAATATTGCGTTGCTTAGTAAATCAGAGTTCATTGTAGGTGTGGAAATAGGCTGGTGATGGTGTCCATCGATAGACATTGTCCACCACAATCGATTCTCAACGGTGTCCATCGATAGCAATTGCCGGCCACAATAGATTAGAAGCGTATCTATCGACAGCCATTGCTGGTCACAATAGATTCAGAAACATATCTATCGATAGCCATTACCTGTTACAATAGATTAGAAACGTATCTATCGACAGCCATTGCCGGCCACAATGGATCAAGAAATGTGTTCATCGATAGCCACTGTGGACCGCTGTAGATTCTGCAAGCTATCCGTCGATAGCCATTGTCGGTGACAATAGCTTCCCACCCAGGTACTTCAGCACACTCCTGCCTGAACAATATGTTGCGGACGCAACCTATCGATAGGCATTACCGACGACAATGGATGGAGGAACGTGCCAATCGATAGCCTTTGCCGACGACAATAGACCCGTCCATTGCACCAAATTATATTGCTATTGCAGGGGCCAGTGTCTATTGTCCAGGGTGTGATTATTTATACCAGGTATATATTTGTTTTTTTTTCTTGTTTCTTTTTCTCTTTCGAATGGTCTTCTTTTTTTTTTTTTGTATTTTTTGTTTCGTTTCGTTTCTCTAGGTCATGGAATGTGAATGTCGTGCCTGTCGTACGCAGTGTGATGACATGGCGTTGCTTTGCATACGTGGCAACGTAGTATCTCTGTGGCGTAGCTTTGTGACCACAGAACTTGTACATCTCTAGGATTGAAGAATCGGCACGGACACTGGTTGTGCTGGATGTCGACGGGTAGAAAGATCGGTTTGATGTGAAGAAAACAACAACAACAACAACAACAACAACATATGTAAAACAACAAACCATCGTGACCCCCCCGCAGGGGATCTGGCAGAAACGTGACAAGAACGAGCTGGAAAAAAAAGGACAAAGAACAAAACACCACTAGTCGTCAACAGAGTAAGACTAAGAACCAAGGGAAAATAACAGGCAAACCAAACGAAGCACAAAGCATCCTCCAGGTAGCGGCAGCAGTTTATGGTACGAGTAGCACAGCCAGGGTCTCTCTGCTGGCCCGCCTGGTACCTCGATGCCCTGTCTGCCACCTTCGTCAAGCGTTCATCCACTATGCCCGGCCCCTCGGCGTCAGACAATAAGAAAAAAGCAAAGCAGGCTCGCCATCCACCCACGCCACACGACTCCTTCATTAAGGCTTTTCAATCGGAGAATGGAAGAGAAAGAAAAGAAAATGAACATCACATAGGGTCAGCGAAAAGGAAGAAAATAAAATGAAACAAAAATAAATAAAAACAAAAGGAAGACAAAGGAAGACCACGTTCGAACCAGCTGCACCAGTTGGTGGTACGAGTAGTATAGGCATGTTTTACTGGCGTACCTTGCTACCCTGTCTGCCATCTCCTTCCTACTTTCGTCCACTGCAGTTTCCCTTCTACTCCTCTTCCCCCCCCTCCCCGCATTCCCTTGGTCGGGTTGTTTGCTACTCCTCTTGTTGGCCCTCCCCCCCCATTCCATTAAACACCACCCACGGCGGATGCGCGGCGGTGCCTACTCAGCTTAGCCTGAGCCTCGTGCCACATCACCATGAACCGTTTGGCTGCTTCGAGGATCCCCCGGTACCACTTCCGCGCCTTTTTTGCAGCAGTGGGCCACAGCTCGGTCCCAACTCCAAACACCAAGGGAGCAACTTCCGTTGACCCTTCGGTGGCTCGGAACTCCCTAAGGTCTTCGACTATGCACCTATGCCCAGTCTTAAACTGTCCGCCAGCTCTCGGCTCCTCCCCACCAGCAATCGTCCCGAACATTAGCCGACTGGGTAATCGATCCTTGCTTTGCCGTGCCACCCCCCCCGCGAAGAAGAGACGCCGTTTGCGGATGGTCGTTTCGATGCTCTCATAACGTGTCATCTTGAGGGCCTTCGCGTACGAGAGGGTGGTATGGTCAGTACGAAGTCGGCGCTGGAAGCCAATGACTCGCAACAGGACTTGGTGGTGAGCCGTTCGAAGCTTGGCAAAGTGTTCCGCTCTGAGGGTTCACGTCAAACACCCGTACAGTAGGGTCTCAATCACCTCGGTCTTCAGCATTCGGACTTTCAGTCTAAGGGGGGCGGTCGTCCTATCATACAGCTCCGGGCCGAACCGTTTGAGGCATGATCGCATGAGACGGATCCGTCGGTCGATTTCGAGCGAGAGGTCAGCGTTTTCGTGGATATTGCCGCCTAGGTATAAGAACTGGGCCGTCTGCTTATACCTCTGGCCTGCTGCTTCGATGACGAGCGGTGGTGCGAGGGTTTTATGGTCTTGCGTTTGTAGAAGCATGGTCTCTGTCTTCGTTTCCGACACCATAAGGCCTGCTACTTCGAAGACAGTCACGATGACTGTCATCATTTTCGCGAGCCCTTCAGCCGACTTCGAGACAATTCCTGCGTCATCGGCGTACAACATGCCCCATACAGCCCTTTGCACGCACGCCAACGGCTCCTGCTCCTCCGTTCCGACTACTCCAGCATCCCGGAGTTGGACCACGTTCCGACTACTCCAGCATCACTGAGTTGCATCAAATCCCTTACGATGGCTTCGTCATGGCTAAAGCGTACTAGTACGACGTGCAACGCAGCAGCGAAGAATACATTGAACAGTAACGGTGACAGCACACAGCTTTGCCGCAGCCCCTGCGTGACAACAAACCATTCCACGTGCTCGCCGTCATCCGTACGCACGCGAGCCCGCATGCCATCGTGGAAATTACGGATAATTCTCAGCATCTTGGTTGGTACGCCAAAACGTGTGAGTACTTCCCATAACAGCTCTCGGTCGAGAGAGTCGTACGCTTTCTGCAGATCAATGAAGCACAAGTACAGGGGGATTTTCCTCTGTCTTCCAAGCTCTCGCAACCGGCGCACGACGAACAACATATCAATCGATGATCGTGCGGGGCGGAAGCTGCACTGTTCCTCCGGGAGTAATTCCTCGGTCTCGCAGTAGTTCCTGAAGCGGGACGCGACGATTTTCAACGAAACTTTGTCTGCGTGGGCAACAGCGAAATCCCTCTGTAGTTGTTGCACTCAGTTCGGTCCTTCTTTTTGTGAAGGACCTTGATGGTCGCATCTTTCCAATGCTGGGGGACTTCTCCCGTTACCCAAACATTGACAAGGATGTTGTGAAAGCACTAGGTGAATGCGGGGTGGTCGATGTTCAGGAGTTCGGCCGGGAGACCATCTGGCCCAACAGCTTTCCAGTTTGACATCCCTTTAAATGCGTCCGTCATCTCGTCCATGGATGGTTCATCTCCGAGCGACAGTTTAAGCGGTCGTGGTGGCAAGTGGTCGATGATCGTGGGATCGAGTTTAAGTGATTTCGTGTTCAAACGTTTGTGGTAAAACCCCCCCCACCGTTCACGAATTCGCACCTTGTCCCGCAACATCGTACCATCCTCGTCCCTACTGAACTGTTCGCTTCTCGCTTTAGTCCCTTCCAATCCTACCATACTCTTAAGGTGCTTGTAAAATCCTCCCTGGTTTGTTGGTTGCTAGGAGCCCTCAGCACCATTCTGGACAAGATCTATCTGCCCACAGGTGTCAGGATTATTTTTCTTCCCCCTGTACTTGCCTTCAGATCTAGCGCGCATAGATTTAACCAGCACGTTCTTCATGGTGCCTTTTGTTTCTGTTTATGCATTTTTCCTTTTTCTTTTCCTTCCTTGTTCAGGGAGGGTTTCTACCATAGGGGTTCACCATTGATTTTTTCAGGTAGAGGCAATTTCGCAGTGTTGGGGCCTGAAACCTTTGTGACGTAGGCCAGTCACACACACTAAAACCAACCAAATTGTGACAGAATTCGTACGCTGATTGGATGATGACTTGAAGAACCTAGCTTGTCAATTCCGCCACCCATCGCAGCACGGCACACCTGCCACAGCAGCAGTGTCTGCAGGAGAAGCGCCTCACGACAGATAGAAATCTCTGCTCGATGGAGGGAGCATCTGACGACCGCGCAGCAAGCAGCTGGCAGCTGCGACACGCAGGAAGCACGCCGCCCACAATCGTGTGATGCCACCGGACAACCCCGAGACAGGAGACACAGATCACAGCAGCAGCATGCCCAGTAGAGCGTTGGCAAAGCTTGACAAGCGGTTGCGAGCGAGAACAAAAAAATCCAAACGTATAAACGAGAGGCAGAGCTACCTCGACACCCCGACAACAAGCATATACATCTGTTGTTGGAACTCGTACGATCACAGGGACTAGCTATGTCGTTGCTGCTGTTATTGCAGCGTTTGTGCAGCAGCTGTTTGTTATTGTCGTAGAGAGAGAGCGCCTACTCCCCCAAATCCGAACGTGAGAAGAGACGAGGGAGGGGCTTTGGGAAGAGCGTGGCGGAAATGTAAGGACCGTTGGGGCATAAATATGAAGAACAAACGGTCGTTACATTATTTCATCAGAATGGCGCATCAGCGTCGTCGATGGCTGGGGCCATTTATAAATACATGCCCCCATGCTCCGACGAGTTGAGGTGGTTTAAATGCCTATGATATAGCTCTACATAAGATCTTTCGAATGTGGCTATTGTCACGGCGAGGTTCCAACTACAGCGCTCTGGTGGTGGCGTCGCAGCAGAGAGCACAAAACTCGAAAACTTGAGCAACCCGTATCGAGAATGCCTGCGCAAGCCATGGAAATGTTTCCCTCTCCTCTTTTTTCGCCTCTCCCAGGCCCCACTACTAGGAAATTGCCAGGATTCTCACCAGAGAACTGATTTCAGCAAGAATGAAGTTGCATCCCGATGAATAATCCCATGGCCCAAGCATACGAAGAGTCTAGACGTCATTTTCCGGAATAAGATTGGCATTCCAACCATTTTTGGATGAAGAACGCCGTCATTCATAAATACAGTGTAGCGGAAATGTGTTATCTGTATCGTTGAACGCGTCTCGGTTCTACTTACACTGCTGCACCAGCTGTAACTATCTATTGAATGCTAAGGACACACGCAGCATGTCCACTGCTGTTTTTCATAGGCGTCGAGTTTTGCTCCCTCGCGTATTCTCTTTCTTAGGTATACAAAAAATAGTAGTACAAACCAGTACACACGTAAAAATAGAACCGACTCCTGTGCTGTATTAGCACATTACCGTCTAACGTCTATATACGGGTCTACTATACGTAGGTATAGTGTCGTTGCGTTTCACCTCTAAATATATAATAGTGGTTTTCGCCTTGAAGAGCTATCACGTCGGCGAGGAGAGCAACGTATTACTAGGGTGCATACTGGCTTTTGGGTCGTTGTGTTATTCACATTACACCGTTCTTGCTTCCCGTCGATGTCCAGCACCACGTACCTGGTATGTCCGTTCCGATTATTAAATCCTTGAGAGTTACAAGTTCTGTGAGTTCAAAACTACGCCACAGAGAGACTGCGTTGTTATGCAGGAAGAAGAGTAAACAACGCGATGACATGTCACCAAACAGGATAGGACAGGACAGGCACGATATACGCATTCAATAACATATAATATGCAACCATCGAGGTCCTTCACGAAGAGAAGGACGCCACTAACTGCAACAACTACAGAAGGATTTCGCTTGTTGCCCACGGAGGCAACGTATTTTGTTGAAACTCGTCGCATCCCGCCTCAGCAAATATAGCGTGACTGAGGCTTACTTTCCGGAGAAACAGTGCGCGACTTCCGCCCCGCACGATCAACGATTAATATGTCGTTCGTTGTGCTCCGGTGGGAAGAGCTCGGACGACAGCAGAACCCCCCCATAAACGTGTGCTTTATCGATCTGCAGAAAGCCTACGATTCTGTCCGCCGAGAGCTGGTATCACAGTGGGAAGTACACCCTTTGGCTTACCAACCACGATGCTGACAATTTTCCGTAATCTCCACCAAGGCTTGTGGGCTCGCGTGCGCACGGATGACGGCGCGCACTAGGAATAGATTTATGTCACGCAGGGGCTGCGGCAAGACTGCGTGCTGTCACTCTTGCTGCTCAACGTGTTCGTCGCTGCTGCGCTACACGTTGAACTAGTACCCTTCACCCAAGGCGAACCCATCGTAAGGGATCTGCTTCAACTCAGTGATGCTAGAGTAGTTAGAGCAGAAGACCTGGAGGCGTTGGTGTGCGTGCGAAGGGCTAGATTGGGCATGTTGTACGCTGATGACGCAGCAATTCGTCTCGAAGTCCGCTGAAGAGCTCGCGAAAATGACGACAGTCCTCGTGACTGCCTTCGAAGCAGCAGGCATCACGGTATGAGAAGAGAAGACAGAGACAATGCTTCAACCAGCGTGAGACCAGACAACCCTCGAAGCAGCATGCCAGAGATATAAGCAGACGGCCCAGTTAATAAACCTAGGCGTCAGTATCCACGAAAAAGCTACCCTCTCGCTCGGAATCGACGGACGGATCCGTCTCATGCCGGCATTCCCCAAACGGTTCGGCCCAGAGTTGTATGATGGGACGAGCACCCCCTTAGCCTGAACGCCCGAATGCTGATTGTCGAGGTGATTGAAACCCTGCTGTATGTGTGTGTGACGTGGATCCTCAGAGCGGACCTCTTTGCCTAGCTTCGAACGGCTCACTACCAAGTCCTGTTGCGAGCCATTGGCTTCCAGCGCCGACTTGTTACTGACCAGGCCACCCTCTCGTAGGCGAAGACCCTCAGGATGACACGTTGCGAGAGCATTTAAACGACCATCCGTAAACTGTGGCTCTTCTTTGCGAGGGCCGTGGCACGGTAAAGCAAAGAGCGATTACATAGTCGCGTAATGTTCGGGACGATGGCTGGTGGAGAGAACCCGAGACCTGGCTTACAATTTAAGAGTTGGCGTAGATGCTTAGTCGAAGACAATATTAGGGAGTCCCGAGCAACCGAATAGTCAACGGAACACTCCCCCTTTAGTATTTGGAGTAGAGACCGCACTGCTGTGGTCCACTGAAGCAAACCAGGTGGGGAAGAAGTACCGGTTGGTCGTCGAAGCAGATGAAGGGTTCCTGGTGAGGTGGCACGAGGATGAGGCAGAGCGGAGTAAGCAGCGCCACGCATCTGCCGTGGGTGGTGTCCAAGGGACTAGGCGGAGAGGGGGGGTAACAGGACGAGTGGAAGGAGACCCGACCATGGGAATGCGGCGAGGAGGGGGGACAGGAGGAGTAAAAGAAAAACTACAGGAAGGAAATCGCAGACAAGCTAGCAAGGCACCAGGTCGACTAGGAAGAAGAATATGCGGAGGTTAGGCTATTATCCTGGCACCTCCACCAAGATTTCCTACCAGCTTCTTTCCGGCTACCAGGTATATGATACCCTGCTGGTACGTGTACTCTCGGGAAGTTCATGCAATTGAACTTGTTTCGAGAGAAATAATCATGATGGCTCATGTTGCCCAAAACGTACAACAAAACAGCAAGAAAGCCACAATACGGAGAGGTGCCCAATTGATACGGGCACGGGCGAGTATCACGGAGGTAGAGCACCAGTTCGACATGGAACATCCCAGCGCATCGCAAGGAGAGCCTCATCCCGTCCACTGCCACTCACATCCTCGGGTCCTGGAGGAGGTGCTCGATCGACGGTTGCTCTCGGAGTATGATGACGTTCGCCGTTGCCCTGACCCTGACGCAACGGACGGTGGCGAATGTAGCCGCAGCAGCACCGACGACATTTGCGCAACGAAGTTACTCACTCCATGAGACAAGGACAGAACAACAGCAATAATTCGTGCAAAGCGACGGTACTCAGCCATCATGCTTCTGCTGTTTATCTCCCTGCTCTGTTCCATCGTACATGATGATACACGCCTGTCGGTCGTCGGTCAGTACATTTGTGCTATGACTTTCTGAGGCGTTATTAAAAAAGAGTGCAGAAGTCAGTACCAGGTATTTCACTCTATGATTTTCTGAGGCGTTAGTAAATAAGGGTCGAAAATCATTCTCTACAGAGCGCGCCCAGACCCTGCTGATCAGCTATGCTACTCGTGCCGACAACTGGTGCAGGTGGTTTGAACAGTGATTCCTTTGTCTTCATTCTTAAGAACAAATGGGAATAACAAGCAAATCGGAGAACAAAACACTCGCCAGATAGACGCAGCAGTTTATGGTACGAGTAGCATAGTGATGTTTTCCTCACTAGGCGATCAAGTACCTTGCCACCCTCCCCCCTGCGTTCGTCACGGCACCGGAGAGAGGATGCGTCAGACAATACGAAACAAGCAAAGGAAGATCGTCGTCAACCCACGCCACACGACCCATTTGGTGAGGACAAGAAGCAAAAAAAACAAAGAGTCCAGCGCAAAAAACAAAACCAAACAACATAAGACCAGCTTCGAACCAGCTGCAGCAGCAGTAGGGAGGACGACGAGTAGCATACATACGTAGACATATATTTTTTCTCTCTAGTCCGCCAGGTGCCTTCCTACCCTATCTGCCATTTACTTCCTACGTTCGTCCGCCTCGGTTTCCCCTTTTTTCTCCTAGGATCTCTTGTTGCTCCCCTCCCCGCATTCCCCTGTCTGGGTTTCCTTCCATTTTTTCTCTTGATGCCCCGCCCTCCACCTATTCCCTTGGGCACCACCTACGACGGATCCGCGGCGCTGTGTACTCGGTTGTGCCTCATCCTCGTGCCACCTCACCATGACCCGTTCGGTTTCTTCAAGGACTTCCCAGTACCACTCCTCGGTTGTTGTGGGTGCTGTACGCAACAACGCGGTCTCAACTCCAAACACTAAGGGAGAGTGTTTCGTTGGCCCCTTGGGCGTCTCAGAACTCTCCAAGTAAGGTCTTCGGCTATGTATCTCTGCTATTAAATTGGTAATAAAATGTCCACCAGTCTGGGGTTCTCCCTGCCAGCCATCGTCCCGAACATTATCCGACTGGGTAATCGATGCTTTGTTTGATGTGCCACGACCCCCGCGAAAAAGATCCGCCGTTTACGGATAGTCGTTTCGATGCTCACGCAACGTATCATGTCGTTCAGGGTCTTCGCGTACGAAAGGATTTCAGGGGTTCTGGCTCCGCCTACATAGCCTTCCCGAGCATTTATATGTATATGTATAATATCTTGTCTTTTTTTAGCCATGCATGATGCTCGCCGACGGCCGAGGCTTCTATCTCGCACTTTCGGCTGCGGGGTAAGCAAGGGGGCCATGGTTGCATTCCGACGCATATGTGGATCCCGGCCGGGCACGGTGACGGTGCTCCGTGCATTGAACGTCGGTGATCTGGTTCTAAAAGACAAAGAATTGCTATACGCCTCGCCGAGCCGAGTAGGTGACTTTAAAAAACCCACATTTTTTGTATTTTCGTAAATAGCCCGCCACCCTAAACTCCTTCTGCTGTACATATGTTTTCAGCCTCAGCAGAACCAGCAACAGCAGCAGCAGACGGACAGCAGCAATATCAGTACGTATCTGTCGGCTGTCTTATTTGTTGCACCAAGCTCTTCGACGGTGGTGTACACCTGAGACTGAGCCCGTTCGAAACCACAACGGCCCGTCTACCTGGGAGATTTTTTGGTAGCAGGTATTATTGGTGTCATACCCATCTATAGTTGTCCTGTCGCACGCTCTCAGCAGCAGGTAATCGCAACGGGCAAGAGCCACAGAACCAAGTCCATACTGCCTCCCGTCTTACTGTACTGCCTCGGTGTGTGGCAACGGGCACGGCCAAAACTGTCCGACTGCCTGGCTGGATACTCTGTTTGTACTAAAATGCCCGTGTGATACGACGAGCACTTTCAACAACAAAAAATTCTCCGCTGAATTTTCTCTGCGTTGAACATATCAACAATTAAAAAATTGCTCCCTTGTCCAGGTTTGGGTTTTATCGACCTCAGCAGCAGCAGCAGCAGCAGTAGATACAACAGCAGCAGTAGACGTCTGTCGAGCGACATGTATGTTTCACCTAGCCTTTTGACGTACACCACACACCTCACACCGAGCACACACGTGACGACTAAACTGGCTCCCTCGGTCCGTCGCCCTGGGGGAAATTGATGGCAGGTACCTGGCAGGTATCTACTGTATACCACTCTGACCTAAAATACAATACGCATTTGAAGTTTGAGACCGATAAAAAACGGTGTTTATGTTTCCGGTCAAATTAATATGTAGATATTATACTTACGAGTTGTCCAGTAGCACGCTCTCACAGCAGCAGGTAGTTGAACCCGGCAAGAGCCACAGCCCGGGCAAGAGCCTCAGAGCCAGGCTCATTCTGCCGCCCGTCTCCCTCTACAGAACCGCCCCTGTCTCGGTGTGCATTTGGCATAGTAGTAGTAATATTTGTAGTTGAAGTAATAGTTGTAGTACCTGGTAGTAGTAGAGTAGTAGTATAGTAGTAGTATTTGATGGTAGTAACAGTGGTAGTTGTAGTAGTAGTGGTAGTTGCAGTAATAGTAGAGTAGTTACTAGTTGTTGTGTTACGGGGGACCATACTAAATAGGACCAAATATTGTTATTAATAGTAAAAATATGTAAATATATAATTTTTGTGCATGATATAGGCCATATTAACTATGAACCCCCGTAATAGTAGCAGCAAGAGCAGTAGTAGTGGCAGTGGCAGCAATACTACTAATAGTATTAGTTGCAGTAGTAGTAGTATTAGTAGTAGTAGTAGTAGTAGTAGTAGTAGTAGTAGTAGTAGTAGTAGTAGTAGTAGTAGTAGTAGTAGTAGTAGTAGTAGTAGTAGTAGTAGTAGTAGTAGTAGTAGTAGTAGTAGTAGTAGTAGTAGTAGTAGTAGTAGTAGTAGTAGTAGTAGTAGTAGTAGTAGTAGTAGTAGTAGTAGTAGTAGTAGTAGTAGTAGTAGTAGTAGTAGTAGTAGTAGTAGTAGTAGTAGTGGTAGTAGTAGCATTGGTAGTAGGTAGTATAGTACTGTGCTGCCGTTGCCATGAGTCTTCTGCTGTATCCATGTGCAGAGTATTCTGCTTTTGGCAGCCATTTATTTATTCGTAGAATAAAACATTCATGACAAGTGCAAGATATATTTTTCATGATGCCCTCAATCGTGTAAGTAGATCTGTTGCTGCCAATTGAACTTAAAATTCATGTTTCTGTAGAGTTCTACTGCTGTTGCCACGAGCGCTGTTGCCGTGAGTAGCCACAAAACTCCCTCTCTCGGCCCTCTACCTGGGGAATATATTTCGAAAGTAGTTGGTAGAGTATATACTAGTTGTAGTTGTAGAATTAATAGTGGTCCGTGGTACCGAGTGCTTGCTGCTTCACTATAAATGCCTGTCAAATAGCAGTGCCGTCCTACCTGTACTAAACGTAGTGCCAATAATCGTAGTAGTCGTATGTAGTTGTCCGCTATTGCTGTTTGTTGCCGTCTGCATGCTGTTCTTCTACCTGGTCAATAGCAGTAGTAGTAGATGCCCTCAACCGTAAATGCTACTGTACGTTGCCTGTACATTTACAAATTTTAATAGTAGTCGTGCTAGTAGGTACTACCTGTAGTGTAGTATAAATTCAAGCTGCTTCTCCCTGTGCTGCACCAACATACTACTGGCAGTGGTGTATGGTGCAACAAAGTATAGGCCCCAACCCATGGTACCACGTAGTAGTTGCTTGAACTTTCTGTTTACTATGAAGTTGTCTGTATTGTATGAACGATTGGTCATGCTCTAGCGGTAGTATTGCTTAGTAGTACAGTTAGTAATCAGTAGTCGTAGTAGTAGAGTACCAGGTAGTATACTGTAGAGTGCATATGCCCCTTCTACCTGTAGTACCTCTGCGTAGTAGTGGTAGTGGTGTATAGTAACAGTATAGTAGTCAACCCATCCACGGTACCGCGTGCATGCAATGTAGTCATTACCACAGAAAGTACTCAGTTCCTGCTGACTACTATTATTATTACTCTTTCCTTTGAGCAATACAATAACCCGTGGCTCAGGTTTCCGCCAAGAACAGCTATACGCGTGTTACCCGTGACTCCTTTTTCGCCTTGCGACGCCCCCGGGATTTCACATCACCTTCATCCCGAAGGGAAAACTTGTACATATATTGTCAATATTAATAGTAGGGATGTGGGAAGTAGTTGGGTCGGGAGAACGTATGTGTAGCATGTCGTCCTGCTATCTCCACTAAGCCCTACGAGTTCGACAGGAAACATAATCTGATTGAGGTCGATTCATTCGTAATGGTCGGAGCACAGTTCTCCACTATACTACTATTCGCATTACAGTAGTAGGTAGATATGATCTTAATAGTCATATTTACTTTTTTAAATACAATCTTTTCTTCGACGTGTGCTAAAAAAATATTTTCGCCCAATAAACTTTCATATTTATTTTTGTGCCGGTTTCAGTCCATCAGAACCACACAAATTCGGCATGCACACTCCGCCCGTGTTAAATGTTATGGACTTGCCGGCGCTCTTCAGTCAACCCCTTTGGTAAGTACGTACAAGGTTTCTGTTCGGAGCAGGTTCGGAGTGGTAATTAACGATTAAGCCTAACCCTAACCCTAACACTGTTATATAACAAGGTGTCATAAGGTGTAGCTTTTCGACGTATACCACAGCAGGTACGAAGAAAATATCCACACCCACCTGCAAGAAGAAATGGACGGTGTTGAGGTCCAATGGGTCACAACAAGAGTTCTCGGAGGGTGATCCCAAAGACATACCACTACAATATATTAATTCTGCCAGTATGCTACTACTACTGCTGTGTAGTACTCCTTGAAATCCCAGGTGTGCATGATAATAAGGACTTGCCGGCCGTCTTCAGTCAACCCCTTTCGTAAGCATGTGCAAGATTTCCGTGCGGAGGAGGTTCGGAGTTGTAAATAACGATTAAACCTATAGCACTAACCCTAACACTGTTACACAACAAGGCGTCATATGGTATAGCTTTTCGACTTAAACAGCAGGTACGAAAACATCCACACCCACCTGCAAGAACAAAGAGACGGTTCTGAAGTCTGATGGGTCATAAGAAGAGTTCTCGGAGGGTGACCCAAGAGACATGTCACTACTACTATATACTAATTTTTCCAGTATGCTACTACTGTTGTGGTAGTACTCGAAATCCCTGGTATGCATGATAAGGATCATTCTGATCGGAGACCTGTTTTACATAATTTCCATGTTGGTTTCGCGGAATTTTCATGTCTTCCTTATTTTTCTGCTTGTTTTTTTCACAGATGTGAAATTTAACTCTCTTAATTTTGTTTGTTTCTGGAAAAATACGGGAATAGTGACAGAACTCCTCCGTATGTATGTTGATGCATATCTCCAATTATTTTCAAACTTCGGAAATTCTAGACAAAACCTCTCCGATAAGAATGAGCCTAATAGCTAAGCTCGGCCCGCCAGAAGCGGGGCAAACTAACTAAGTAAGGTTGATTCTTATGGGAGCCGAAACCGGAAAACAAAACAGGGTTTGTAGATTGATCGAGGAAAAATTTCATGTCAGATCTGACTTACCGACTCTTATCGATGGCCATAAAACGGAATTCTCAAATTAATTTTCTGTACTTCGATCGGAAATGGCAGCAGGCCGAAACTGGTTTTCAACTCCACACAGGAGGCATAACGCGGTGGGTCTAGTTCTTCTACATATCATCGCTAATGCTACTGCTGTGCTCTTTCGGTGTTTCTGGCACTGTATCCTGGCTTATAGCGGTAGCTAGAGACTCCAAGCTCCAGGGATGGCGAACAACCGACCACACCTGCTCTCGGCGGTTGTCGCTGTGTTCTTGATTGATCTTTTGGAAATGTCAACGCACTGCTCATTAAAGCCGAAGCAGACTGCCAAGCTTGGGGACCCTTCGTCAAAGGAAGCCAACCAAGACTATGAAGCTTGAGTCTGCGAAAGCTAGCCCTATATTATCCGGCAGGTACCAAACAGGACGGGTGGGTGCAGTATACAGCTGTGTGTCCGCCGAATTCAAATATTATTGCGGTAACTCCTCCCTCCAACGTCCTCCCAACTAAAACGAAGCCCCGCCATACTAACACAAAACACCATAAGATGGGAACAGACGAAACTCGATAGACGACTATGGGCCATACGAAAAAGAGAAGTGCATGGCAGTTCTGTTTTCCGGTTTCGGCTCCCATAAGATTCAGCCAAATGTCATATATCGTGAATAACTGCAAAGTAGCCTACCTAAATTGTAAGCACGGACCCTGACATAAACAAAATCTTACATCTAATTAATTTTAAACCACCAAGTTTTCACACTCATGGTTGTTCCCTGTGCCGTTCGATTCCGAGCTCCGAGCTCCAGATTTGTATTTATTAACGCCAAAATGAATGCCCCTGCTTATGGAGTCCGAAAATGCAAAATCTAACAGGAAATACGGCTGCACTTTCATGATATTACTTCTTATGGGCAATTAAACTCACCAAAACAATTGGATCCTGGGTTCGATTCTCAGCGATGTTTTTTTATTTTATTTTATTGCGTACTCACAGATGTATGAAATTCTACAAACTACTCTGTATACGTTTGTCTTTTTTTGTGTACAGGATGGCAGCTGGTTGTTTGTGTTGCTTGAGGCCGCCCAATGGCCGCTGTCGAATGCGATGTTGCTCGCTTTCAATTACGGTATAAAGCACCATTTTTCATGGACGGTTTGCTCATGTTACATGTAAAGTACCCATGCATGCATTGAGCAGAATGCACAAGTGAAAAGACAAGCGAAATACTGGCCTGCTGTGCGTAACATACTCAGTAGGAAAGTACCGTTTCTTCGCAACTTAGCGCGTTACGCACACATACACTCCCGAAGTCAGCGGGAGCCCAGGACCGTTGTGCCCACCCGGCTTGATAGATAGACCCAGATCAACGACGAAGCGAGACACACGGTGACGTGTTGTATTATTTAGCCATTCACTTAATACGATGAAGAAAACCAAATCACACCGTATAAAACGGTAAAAGCACGTCAACCAAAAAACCGATGCCCTCGAAACAAGTCACCTAGAAAACCAAAATCCGGATTCCCACCCCCGTATCTAGTAAACTCTGCAGCCAAGCCCCCTATCTAAGCACACCAAAGTGACCTCCAACGACAGCCCGTTGTCCATTGATCATACGGTCGCTTAGCACACCGCATGCACCACTGTTGAGCACGTCGGGAAAAAAAACAAAACACGAATTCTGCCCACATAAGTACTACGGAGACTAGTTGGATGGGACAGATCTACACCCCCCTGGATGAACAGCGTCTCCGATGCATTCGCATGCCCCGCCGAACTTTCTGGTGGCGTTTTTTTGGTTCGGCTTCTTGACAACACTAATGAGCTCCTCTGGTACGGTGCAGACTGCCCCCCCTCCTGACGCCAAAAACTGCTTGTGGTAGTCTTTGAAAGGTCCTTTTCGCATCTTGTGCCCACACGTTAAGCGGTGCTGACAAATGCGGGAACGTTTGGCTACCACGGCTTCAGCACTACCCTCTGGCGCCGGCTCTCCTCCAGCTCGTCCATTCTCTGCTATCTGCTCTGGGAACTGAAATGCCAAGGGCCCTCCAATATGCCAAGGCTTCGCCGTAGCGCCTGAAGTTCCCCCAATGTCCACGGGAGCACGAAGCTGACCCCTGATAGGCGCCTCTTGTGCTAGAACAGGTTGCAAGGTTTTCCTGGTGTTGATGCGATCGTGATGCCTGTATCGTCGCCGGGGCACGGTCATGAGTGGTTTGTCATGCCAGGAAAATCGCAGAGATAACGTTTCAAAACACTAAAAATAACCGAAGCGTTTCTACCCACTCGTTTCAGAATCCGGCATTGACACAAAATCGCGGCATGTTTTTACTCACTGTTTCCAATATGCCTTAAGGTGTGCCGCCGTCTTCTTAAAAATGCCGACCACCGGGATCTTTCCTGCTTCCATGTCCGCAACACGATCGTTCCACTTCAGTGAGAACAGGTCATAGTCTAGGAAAGACTGCCGCCCTCCCTTGTTCACGACATATGTCATAAACGTATCGCTAAACCAGGAGATCTCGGCAGGAGTACAAACCGGCATGTGCGGTACATGTACCCCCTGCATGTTTGTTAGGGTGGCAGCCGATCGAGTTAGTTCCGAAAGAGGAACAGCCTCACTCACGGAGAGTTCGGTATCGCTCGCCCCAAGACGGACCCCGCCCATTTCCTTTAGCCCCTCAACACCTCCTTCGTCACCCTTTGGCAGAATGCTTCGGACAAATCCACTCCGCTCCCCCGTGTCGCCGTAAGCGCTTGTGGGCAGCCAGCTCGGATATTTAGCGTTGCCAAACAGCATGGAAGTCATCCTCTGACAAGGGCAAACGGGAGATGTGAAGACGACAAGGTTACGAGTACTGCGCTTCAATACGGGTATCATCAACTACAAGGAAAAAGACGAGGCACGGTCTGGACCCAAAAATATTGTGGTTGCTGTTCTTCACCACTGCATATTCCGTGGACGTGAACTAAGCTCAAACGTTGTCGAAATACGAGCAAGAAAATACTCGAATGGAAAAGGAAATAACCACACAAAAAGTTGAAAAATAATTGTAAATATAAACGTACACGGTATACACGGCTTTCAACAAGAAAGACAAGATAGGGGCTCAGACAAGGAAACAATAAAATGCAACCCGCTGCCTCCATTAGTAGCGATGTCGCCAACCGCAGGTCGGTGTCCTGTTGTTGAGCCGTACTGCAAGTAGGACAAGAAGAAAACACACACACACAAAACTTCAAAATCGGTAGCCCCGCGTCAACAAGGAAGCAAGCGGAGAAGCATACCTGTACGGCCTCAAGTACCGGCTGGTCATAAAAGCCCCCCACAGAAGGATCGAGACCGCGGTTTGTGATGGCCTGACGTAGGTTCCATCTCAAGTTGTGCTCGAGGAGGAGCAGGTGCGCGAGCCTGGGCGAAATGCACCACGCCATCAGCAAGCGCATGTGCAGGTGGTATCCTTCTAAATCATTGGTGCCGCGAATACACCGATAAAGAATGGACCCTGTGACGGAGTCTTTGTCAACCTGGAAATACATTGGCAGCCCCACAGGATCAGTCAAGCAGTCGGCTTTGATGTGCACTCGAAGACGCTTAACAGCCTCCCTCGCTTCCGCCCGCAGCAACGGTTGTCCGGTTTTCTTGTCGATCAATCCGCCGTACAAACTGTTGACCATGTCATAGCGTGGGAGAAGATCTGAGGACGGCGGAACCAACCTGCCACAAGTGGCGACGGAGACAAACCAAAGTAAACAACGGCCGCCACATCACGTGCAGCGTACTATAGTATTGACTACACAATTGTCCCAGACAAAAACTAAAACTAAAACCCACGTTGCGCGCTTAGCTTCACTCGGTTACACACCTACCACAAGAAAAGGTAAGAAACGTAGTGCCACATCCGATGTATACTGTACACAGCGCCCCGATGCAGCTTACCTTCGGTATCTCTGAAGGAAATAAGGCCAATCGCGTTCTTTTTTTCGGTCCACCTCTTCTTGGCCCATGCCCTTGTGGCGGAGGTCTGCCTCCGCGACGCGAGGTCGTCGGCGTTTACCATGAAAAAAGCATCTCTCAATCGTGCCAAGTACGCAGAACACGCGCCGTGACTTTTGAGACCAAGCTTGCTGAGGCGCTGCATCGCATGGAAAGCGTCGAGCCGCACGCACATCCCTGCGTCCTGCAATAATGGCAGGAGGAATAAGAGTGATGACAAAGATGATACGAACCCGTTAGTACCTATCATATGACAAGACACATGGCGGGAACTGCGAAAACACCAAGTCTCTACCTACTATATTTTCCTGTAGAGTTGGAGAAGGGGGCATACCGATATAGGGTTGATATTTAAAGAGACGTTTCGCTGGGATAGACGCAATATCAGCAACGGGGACTTGGCAAATATCAGCAACAGGGACGTGGCATACAATACCCAACCACAGAACGTTTTCAAAAGCACAAATATTGGCGTCAAGCTGGCTCGCTATTATCGATACTATATACCTACCTGAATCGATATTTCCTCTGTGTCCTCTTCACTGGAGACGCCCGCGCTCGCGCCCACGACACGAGTTTCTTGCTGTCCGTCACCATCGACGGTACCACCCCCCCCCCCAGCCCCTCCGCCTCGTCTCGAGCCGCGGCGACTGCCATGGATTCGGCGCTGAGAGCTTCAACGCCGAGGAATTGCCCGTCGAAAAAAGTCTCTGACGGCGATGTGAATTTCGCCGTATCCGCGGCAGGCGAATGTGGCGGCATTTCCCGTCCTCCAAGAGAAGCGCGTGCACCGCTGGCTCCCTCAATACCGCCTTCCGTGACAGATGAGAGTCCCAGCATGTGGTTGGGTCCACCACCCTCGCCAGCGGGTTCCTTTGCATCGTCAAATGTTGCGTCCGTCGGTACCTTCCGCAAACGACCTGCCTCCCACAGCAAGAGCTCACCCTTCCGATCCCCTATCTGCGCGGTCACGGGCGCTTTACGGGCATCGCATTCATCTGGGTACAAGAGGCTTGCACGGCGAACGTTCGCCGTTTCCAGGCGCACAACCCACCGCCGCGTAAGGCCTCGTGTAGAACGACGAGGTACCAAGAAGATGCCCGTTGTACCTCACGTCTCGCCTGGGTAATCTATGATCCGCCCCTTACCCACGCAATCGTTTCCCCCACGAGTGTAGAAGCGCACATGATCTCCGACCTGCAATTCCTCTGCATCCCCGAAAATAGGGTCAGACAGTTCTCCAATGCGAAAGTACAGCCGAAGAGACACGTACGCATCTAGTGCAGCATACCTTTTAGTCAAGGCAAGAAAGGTGAGGCAAGCAAAACAAAATGATTAGAAACATAGAGGGGCACGACAGTTAAATTATAAAATCTTCATTACCGACTGAAGGTCGAAGGTCGGGGGAAGACAGTACAAGAGATCCGGGGGGGGGGGGATCTTGCACAGAGCAAAAGAAGGGGAAAAAAAAAACCGAGGGGGGGATAAGCTGGGACACCGTGCCATCGTAAGGTTGCACTATCGCACTTCTTCCACATGGGTTTGAGAGAACCTGGGCCAATAAAAAATACAAAACGTCGAAACACAACCAATTTCTCACCCTCTCTGTTCCTCAGTCAGAACGGCCTGGTTCCACTTCGAGATGCGTAGGTGCCGCTCCTTACGCAAAATCTGTCCGAGTAGATAAGAGCACAAGTCAGCAAGACCACGTCTCAGCCCCACATCCACCTTACGCGTCAAAGCCATGCTGGGCAGATCGACCACGTTCCTGACTTCTGCGCCGTAAAAATCGCGGAGCCTCGTGCAGTCTCCCTTGACACCCACTCCCGTCTTCGCCAGCTTAGAGTCGCCTAATAGATCCACCAGCGAAGACGGCAGTTTTTCTGGCGTTGAGCGCTGACCGTGCAAAACATGGAAGATTACGACGTGTCTGCCAGCAGCGAGCTGAATCGTTGCCGGTGGGTTAGGAGAGCCACCAGCACGGGATATTTCCCACTCGATATCAAGACCGATCACAGCGCCGTTGGCATCGGCTTGCTCGCGGATTTTTGAAGCAGCCGCCACGACGAGTTGCGTATCCCTGTCCGCATGGACACATGCAACTTCGACGTCCGAAGGCAAAGCGAAAAAATCACTACCAGAAGGAGCTGTTAGTAGAGGGTCTAGAGACGTAAAAATCATGCCCTTCCTCTCGCAACTCCTTAAAGATCTCCGCCATCAATGCTCGGTCTTCGCAGCATTGATCCGTGTACAAAACCTGAGGGGGCTTGAAACCACCGTCTTTGTACCGCGTGAAGAACATCACCTTTAGGTCTTGCTTGATTTCGCGGAGAGAAACAGACTGCAAGGCTTTCTGGAATACCACCTGTACGACCGCAGGTTCAAACTTGGGATCAGCAAGCTATGCAAAGCGACCGTGTGACGATGGCAAACTGGGATGTCAGTAGCCACGCCAAATCATTTGTCCCCAAAAACTAACGTGAATAATACCTGCTCAAACTCGTTGAATAGCGTGACAACGCAGTGGATGGGCCTTGTGTGAACCAGCGCCAGCAGCACGCACCCGTACCAGTTTTGCGAGCTTGTGGGAGGCGTCAACCTTCAGCACAATCCCGTCAATTTGCTGTTGACGCAGTTGAACGAAATTCTCCCGCGTCCATTCTGACTGCAAATGCAAAAACAAACAAAACAAAGCCAGATCAGTCAGGTGAGATACCAAGTCAGTCTTCACGAGAGTTATCACGGAACAATGCCCCTATGAAACAATCATATAGTACATTCTCCAGCTCAAGTACACAACACACCTGGCCCTCCACTCATTCGACGCACTTGTCGAGTTTCGCTACGGGTGCCCTTTGCATCCACTCGCACCACACGGTAGTAATGTAGCTTGTCGAAGGGGAAAAAAAACCGTTGTATCCGTCCGGGTCATCGAAGCATCCGAAGCCGCTCTCTGTTGTCGCCTGTGAGAGCGCCGTCTTCCTAGACCACAACAGCATGTTGTAGTATTTTAGCTCTGCGTCATGAAACCTTTTGACGTGCGCCTGGGCCAAGGCTTCGGCTGATGCAGCAAAGCTCTTCGCATGCACCACATTGTCATAAACCTCCGCTATCAGGTCGCGGTGAATGGCAGACTTTCTTGTCAGAAAAAAAGGAAACGAGTCCTGGACGAATAACGGAAGCTGCGATAGTACTCCTGCATCCCACCCTTGGAAGGACTCCGCAACCCGTGTCTTACAGTTCTGCCGATGGCAAACACAACAAGGAAACGGAGGTACGCATGAGGAGTATATATCGACAACTTGCGCTAGAAGAAGCAGTTGGCCGCGCGATCAGGTGTTTCGGCGTAATATCAAAGAGTAGCGCAAGCTTGAAGAAACTCACCTTAGGCTTCCCCTTGTTGTTTTCTGCGCAGTTCCGGCAATGGTAAAAATAGCCCAAGAGGTCGCAGCAGGAATCCCGCAAAACAGCTCGACGCATTAGCTTCTGTGTCCATCCCTTGACAACTACATCTCGTGTTGTCTTGCAACGCGGACAAGGCGGTCGTCCTTCCGGTAAGCCGCGAGGGTGCGTCAGCTCCGGCACCCAGACAAACACGGACCGGAGGTGATGGTCGCGAACGTTGACCGTGTTGCACGCCATAGTGGGATCGGGAGGGTGCACCCACAAACTGCCGTACGGGTGCGAGCCTGTCAGTCTGTGCCTGTCCGCTGCTTGGGAGATCTTTCTTTTAATATCTGCGATAAACTTATGCTGTGGCGTCGAAGCCACCTCCTGGTACACAAACACGGTTGGAGAGGGAGGAGAGGAGCAGCCAGTCACAACGTATGTACGTCAGCAAAGTCGTCCCGCCACCATTGCGGTTGTGGTACGAGCGTGCGATAACAAGGAACAATACGACCAGATGATTACGTGCCGTCTTATTAGTTTTTAAGCACGTGGCCGTATGATCAAGCACATAAACATTGGGCATCAGACAAGAGCAACACGCTGCTGCACATCATGGTATCAGTCATGACACCAACATACTTGTATTACACGAGTACCCTGTGCTCTGTACGTACAGCAGTACCATGTACATACCTGTGGTTATACCTGGCACCTGCCTGGTACCTGCCTGGTGTACAAGATACGTTATACCACTATGTCCGGAAATAAATTATTTTTTAAGTATTTATAAATATTAGGAAACATTCCTTGCATTTACGGACAGTGGCGGTCTACTTGTCGGTACCAGGTATCATACTACAGCAGTACCTACCTGTAACAGGTTTAGGTATGTAATGCCTGGTAGATAGATATCTGCTTGGGAGGCTGCTACAACAACAGGAGTGATCTACCAACGGGCACCGGCAACATCCTCACCCCAGCAACTTGGCCAACATCAGCGGCCGCTCCACCAGCCCCCTGGCCGCGAGAGAGACCGTCGGCATCATGACCTCCTGCCGATTGTCCACGGGACGACGAACCTTCCCGGGCGGATGAGCTTCCCTGCGAAAACCCACCGCCACCGCCACCTCCTCCGCCACCGCCACCTCCTCCGCCACCGCCACCTTCTCCACCGTCGCCACTTCCTCCGCCATCGCCACCTCCTCCCTGCAAGCTGGATTGGTTGTCACTCGCCAGTCCTGTGAACCCCATGCTTGACCATCGCCTGCTGTTTTCGTTTGCGGCCGCCATTTTTCGTCTTTTATCCATTCGACTTTGCGGGCCAGGACGATGCGCGCCAGCAGGATTTTTCGATCCCTTCGGCCTCCCACCAGGCATGGCAACGACGACGACTCGGACCCCCTGCGAGACCAGTAGCAGCAAGGCGACAACCACCCTCTCCACCCGCATCATGCCTGCAGATCCTTCGCCTTGTGTCCGGGCATACCAAAAACCTCGCATGCAGCTGACATGTAGCTACTGGCAATCGTGCCGCGTGTATTGTGCTGCTGATAGGCCAAAGCTTAAGGGAGCCTTATGGGAGCACCCAATCAAGATGCTTTCGTGCTTGGCAAGAAAATACTACTCTAGGCGTAAATATAAGGAACGTATAAACAATAACATGAATACAAAGTGATCCTTAGATTTTCGACCATAACCTTATGGGCGATCAGGTAAGACCATGAGGGTGCGGCCGGAAATACGGTGTTTCCGAAAGAACAGATTATGATGGGGTCGAGAACCACAGGCTATTCACCAAACCGAAACATAATCGGGTTTGAAACTGATTGCGACAACCCAAAACGACCATTTCGGTTTTGAACTGGAAATAGATACAACTATAATTACGATTTTTGAGGTCGTTGTCACTTGCTAGCTCTTGGCAGACAGACCGACTGATAGACAGTTCTTCGCAAACAGCCCTTCTTCTTTGAAACAGCCGAACAGCCAAACAACCTTTCTTCTTTCTTCTTCGCCAAACAGCCAAACAACCTTTTCTTCTTTCTTCTTCCGCAAACTGCCAACCAATAGACAGCTCTTCGCACGGCGCCTAAAAGAGGCGTCTCGCCTTCGACGAACGGCATAGATAGGTGCAGCTGTCGGCGGCCAAGCTGCTGCTGTCGGTGGCGAACCTGCTGGTGCTGCAACCCCCGCCTCTCCCTTCTCCACGCCCCCTAAGCTCACCTCCCCCTCGTCGAGAGGCGCGTAGTCCTCGCCCTCTGGCAAGAGAGCGGCAACGACAACGACCGACCTGGTGCCGGCTGTTGTTTGCGACCAGTGCACGGACCAGCACGTGGTCAAGAACTCCGCGCCTGGTGGCAAAAACGTGGCCTTCGCCACCTGCTAGGATCCCACGTGCGTGGTGGCGGGATCATCCTGACAGGGCAACCGACTGCGAGTTCTGTGCTCGCCCGATCAAGGAAGGGACTGTCTCGTACTCCCTCGAGACTGCTGACAGTGGTGAGTGTCTTACGTCTATTGTGCATGCTGTATGTTGCCACGTCTTTTAAGGGTTTTCAATTGCCTTTTTGCATACAAACCTACGTCAAAGCGTTTTTTTTTTTTTGACTCATCCATCCTCGTTCTTTCCCCTTCGTGCGTTGGGTCGGTTCCTCTTACACACAGTGCACGCGAACGCGCACATGCACAACTGTTTGCGGGACGTGAAGCACACGATTTCTGTGTGTACATGTTTTGGTGACCCCACGTACTCATTTTGCTCGTTTTCGGCTGCCGCTGCTGCTGCTGCTGCTGCTGTCAGCGCCACGCCATGAGTGCTGCTGCTGCTGTGCACCTGCTTATCCGGTGCACTCGCTGCTGCCGTAGTGCTGGTGCGTTGTTGCCGTGCTGTGCACCTGCTGCTCCTGTGCACTTGCTGCTGCCGTATGTAGTGCTGCTGCTTTGTTGCCGTGCATCATGCTGGAAGCGTACATATTTTCGGATCGTCAATTCCGTGCGTAGGTTTTGCGATGGCGGCATACCAGGGTACATGCTTTTTTTCTTCCTTATTTTCATATCGTTGCTATGCTGCTGCTGCTGCTGCTGCTGCTGCTGCTGCTGCTGCTGTTGCTGCTGCTGCTGCTGCCAACGCTGCGGCGATTCGTTGCAGCTTCTGCTGCTGCTAATGCTGTAGCTGCTTCTGCTGCTGCTGCTGCAAATGCTGCCGCAATATCCACTGAATGTTCGTATGTACTCGGATTACTGTTTTACTTGGTCGTTTTTGTACCCAAATGGTTCCTTTTGATACGTGAAAAAATATTTTTGTCGTTTTGCTCCTGCATTTTGCGTACGTACTGCACTTTCTCGTTTTTGGCTTGGTTATTTTCATCTATATCGTTGCTATGCTGCTGCTGTGGTGCTGCTGCGTTGTTGCCGTACATCATGCTGCACTTGTGTGTGTACATATTTCGGTGTCGTCAATGAAATTCCGTAGGTTTTGCGATTGCGGCATACCAGGGTACATGCTTTTTTTCTTCCTTATTTTCATGTCGTTGCTATGCTGCTGCTGCCAACGCGGATTATTGTTTTTATTGGCCATTTTTGTACCCAAATGGCTTTTTTGATACGTAAAAAAAATATTTTGGTCGTTTTGCTCCTGCATTTTGCGTACGTACTACGTTTTCTCGTGATTCGTTTTTTGTTGCTATGCTGCTGCGTTGTTGCCGTACAGCATGCGGAGGTGGGTCTACAGTGAGGTACCAAAAATACTTTTCGGACGGCCTCGGGGTACATACTTTTTTTCTCCCTTCTTTTCATATCGTTGCTACGCTGCTGCTGCCAACGCTGTGGCGATCCGTTGCTGCTTCTGCTGCTGCTGCTGCTCTGCTTTTAGTACTGCCGCAATATTCAATGAATGTTTGTATGTACTCGGATAATTGTGTTTCCTGGTCGTTTTGTGGCGCTGCTGCGTTGTTGCCGTACGTCATGCTGGACATGATTTGTGTCTATTACACTTAAACTTGTGCGTGTGTACATATTTCTGTATCGTCAATGATTTTTTTTGTGGTGCTGCTGCGTTGTTGCCGTACATCATGCTGGACGTGATTTGTGTGTGTACTGTACTACACTTGTGCGTCTACATATTTCTGTATCGTCAATGAAATTACGTACTTGCTGCTTCTGCTGCTGCTGCTGCCGTCGTATTGCAAGCGATTACGTACTGCTGTTGTGCCGCTGTACGAGTAGTACAAATTATGAACTCTCCCCCCCCCCCCCCCCCCCCCCCCCCCCCGCCATTCCCTGCACGCCACTCCCGCCCCGCGCACCCTATATGTTTACTTCGACCAGGTCCGTGGCAAGTGCTACAACTGCCGCCTAACGGACTCCACCATCAAAGACGGAGACATCATCATCAACCGCAAAAAGACTCCCTTCCATTTCACCTGCTCCAGGGCTTCGCGGAATTCCGAAGCAGTACGCCAAGCAGACTGTCGCCATCCAGGACGAACGAAAGGAAACAAATTGTTTCCCAGATTTCCCAAAATCACGATTATTTCTTCCTACACATATCCAACGGGTTCAACAGCGAACAGATCCACATTCTGGGCATCCCGCCTCGTTACTACAGCATCCTGGAAGACTTTACATATCATGTCTCATCCAAACTCCGATGCTGGTTACATCGAAATCACGGCCGCCCAGCAACTATACCAGGCACAACATTTCCATAACCGTTGTCGTTGCCGGCACTGCTGCTTTCTCTCCTGTCCCAAACCTTCCTTTAAACAACAGCCTATATGTTGTATATCATCCACATGCCAAGCACTACTACTCCACTCTCTCCCCACACTGATGAAACATGTTATTCATATTATTATTTGACGAATGTCATTCTTACTCTTGCGTCACCTGATCTTACGTTTCACATTACATTATTAAATAAACGCGATTATTACATCCTTCACCGTTTCTTACACAAATACATTTAGTTTGGTTGGCTTTGGGCTATTGTGGTATGAGTAGAGTTGTCGCCAATTAATTGCAGATTTATGTACACGAAACGACGGAATACCCACTCCGAAGGAAAGCCTTGTATAACGCTGGGAAAATAGAATACAGCAAAAAATGACAAATAACGAAATGAAAGTACGAAAAATGGAGCACCAATGGCTTCGTGCGACATGCTGCTCGCTGCTGCTGCTGCGTTGCTCGCTGCGTGTGTGTAGTCTGTGCTCTATGGCAGCCATGCGAAGAGTGCCAATCGATGCGACCGAAGCCCGTTGCGCAGTGCGTGCGTAGGCGTGCTGTGTGTGGGTGTGCGTGTGGTGCGGTAACACGCGCCAGAGCCCAGAGTACCGCTACTTTGTTGCCGCATCAAGAACAAGCAGCACAGCAGAGCAACAGCTTCAGAAAGAAGCAGTCAACAACGCACACGGCGCTGTCAACGATGTTGAAGCTGCACCCTGCGAGCCCTCCGCCGCATATCGCCGCATGACTTTGCCGGCCTTCGCAAGTGCCTTGCGTTGACAGGTGGGCCGTGCGCTTGGTTAGGTAGCTTGGTCGTATGAGGCAACCCATGTATCATGCCTCCCTCCTTGTGCTGGGGTACGCTGTGCGTATGAGTACGTGACGTAGAGGATTGTGGTTTCTTGCCTATTACGATGCTTTCATTCGCCCGGGGCATCTCCGGGTTGTCCTGGCCAATGAAGCTAAGATCATAATGGAAACGCAAGAAGCCAAACCCAACCTGAAATGTTTGTGAAGATATGGCCCATATGTGGCGATTTTGGGTCCTTATTTTGGGAAGTTGATTTTGTTTGGGATCGGGAGAATAGAAATACGCCAAACCAAACCATAATCTGAACTTACATACACCATAACGTTTCGATTCGGGAACCCGATGGCATAAAGAAGTCTTCAGATATCGGCCCAAAATTCGACGACTTAGGTCAGTAGATTTTTAAATCGAAAAATGGCATGCTCTATACGTTCAAGAGGTTAACCACGACGACAGAAAAATAGCATAATAATCGACGAGTTGTATTGTGACACAGGTTTATAGCGACGTTGATTCGCGCCCGATGCGCGGTCGTACAAATTCTGCAGCTCATACAGATCCTGCAGATGATCATACAGATCCCACCCGGTAAAAATGGACAGATCGCTCGGATCCCGCTCATGTACACACCTATGAAATATCTACCTCATACAGACCTCATCCCTGCTAAATATGCTGTAAATAAATGTGAAGTATCCAGATTTTATAGATAGTCCAGATCATGCAGATTCTGCAGATCATACAGATCCTGCAGATCATGCAGACCTACGGATAAAAATGTGCATATCATGCAGATCGTACATACCCTATCCCGGTGTACTGATCATGGAGATAGAACAGATTCCACCGGAGGTAGATCATACGGATCCTGCAGAATATTCAGATCATGCAGATCAATGACACCCACCGATAAATATGTGCCGATCATACAGATCGTACAGACCCTATCTCGCTCAAGATATACGAACCAGGCAGATCGGACAGATCCCATCCAGGTGGAAAAGTACTGATTGAACAGATCGCACAGATTCTACTCAGGTACACATCTACGAAAATTGTAACGACACAATTTCCCTTCAGGCTAAACATGTGCATGTCATTGAAATGAACCAGATCCCACCTAGCACACAAGTGTAATGATACGGAACGTATATGCCTCTCCAGGCAAACTAATTGGAGTGTGTAGATAATAGATCCTTCAGATCATGCAGATAGGTCCTACACACATGCACACATGGCATTCAGATCATCCCACTGGGCACGCAAGTGCAATCATAAAGACCAAGCAGATCTCACCGCCAAAATTTGGGTGATACATGCACATTATACAACTCCTGTAGATCGTACAGACCCTTCAGACCATGCAAACCCACCCACGCAAAGCTATTCGTCAGTTAATCACGTTACATGGATGTTCGATTAACGTGTGTAGATCACGCAGATCGTGCAGACTCCCACCGGTAGAGGTGTTCAGATCAACGAGGATCACACATATATCGATGATACAGATCCCACCCAGGCAATAAATACCTGGATGATACAAATCCCGTCGATTTCTTTCTGAGTGATGCGCTTTCCTTTGAGCAAGACAGTAGTCCAAGCCTCCTATACGCCAGGACATTCGAGAGCATCGAAGACAAGACTATTACTCCCCACTTTTAACAATATTACAGCAGTACTACTACTGTAACCTATGACTCACTATACTCCGAGAAAGTATTTACTCAAACCAAAGGTCAAAGGGTTTTACCTGGGTTCAGGGACCATAAGTAGGGGTCCAGAAATATATATAGATGCGCGAACAAAATTTAAAAGCGTTTTTCTTGGGCGAGCTACAATACCAAATACTTGAAAATGGTGGGAACAAATAAGAAACAGGAATGCTGTTCCAGTCCGAATTTCTGAATTGTCAGAGGTACGTTCTATAATGAGTTCAGTATAACCGCATTCAATTGCTCACATTCTTGTCATTTACTCTTACAAGTGGGCTCCTTTACCTGTTTTCTGGTAGAAGGCAAGATTCTGTTTTCAGCGTTAAAAGTCGACTTGGTGTGTTTGTGCATATCTGTTCGAGATAAAAGCGAAACGGTTTTTCACGTTGGATTACCTGGTACTTGATAGACTGGCAGTGCCGGTATATTTGTTGCAGATGAAGAGTTGCGGGGGTATCGTCACAAAGATAGACAACAAAGAAACATAAAATTACAACTTTACTAGCAGGTAGCTGCTGCTCTAGAACTTTATCTCTGACGACGCAGAACGATCACACATGAGATACTCAACGCAACGTGACCGATGGAAGTGGTATCTCGTATAATATACTACTATGTTGAACATGGATGCATGGAGAGTTGTCTGTTAGTGCATTGACGAAGTCCACTGCATTTTAGACAACACACAGAACGCAGAGTCTACGTCGCCCTCGGTCTTCTCCAAACAAACATACAATACACGGAAAACGTCAAAACGTGTGTAAAGAAGAAGACGGTTTCATTCGCAAAATGTATATTCAGCAGCGGCCAGTGCTACATACACCAGATCCTTCACGTTAGCCCGTGTTAAACGTCAATGGCAACTAAAGAGAATCGCCTCTGCGACCACGCCAGACATATTAAGAGTCGTCGTACGACCCACGGACGAACGGGAACTTGCACGGAGGAAATTCAATTGTCCTCTGCGTTTCGGCGAACACGTTTTCCGTTCCTGGGCCAGGGTCAGCAGGCACGATACGCCACTGCTCGTCCTATTATGTGTCCAAGGTCGATCTGAGACTACCCACCCTAGCGGTGTGTGCACTCCTGCCAACCTCCGGATTCCTCCATCGGTGTACGACCGCCATCCCCTCCACTCACCCCCCCCTGGCGATATCCACCCGCCATGCACGGACTCAGACCTTTACCCCTGCCCCCACCGTCCTGGCGGCGACCATGGATGGCGCCAGCGAATCCCGCATTTAGGGGTTATGAGCAAAACGTCGAGGCATGGCCACGGCGGTGCTTGAAATCTTGGTCAGTGCTGCCTGCATCACCTCCTTGACGACCCCACGTCGACTTTGATGATCGGGAGCTATCTGCGATTCTCAGACACCGAAGCATAGCTTTGAGGTTGGCTGGCTATCTTCCTGTTGATGGCAATGACGAATGGAGAGTGCAGAGATACCCGCGGTAGCTCTGAATATGAGGGACGCAACAAGAAGGCAAGAATAGTGTTGCCACGACCGCGGTGATTGGTTGTGGCCCGAAAACGACTTCGAAACGTGTCCGCAGATTCAAGTGAGCAGCCACTCTTGTACACCCGAAAGGTACGCGCAGTTGACCCAGTTTACATACCACATCATTGAAGTTATATTACTACAGTAGAACCGTTATCTGTTTGTTCAAGAAAGCTAGCTAGCCATCTCCCTGCCAACAAGAGTCCTCCCCATGCCTTAGCACGACTCGTAACCGAGAGTAAGCTGCCAACACACGCACTGAAGTTTGCAAGCCTCCACATGTTGTTTATATCGTTTACCAAGCATCTATACCCGCCGCTCACCAGTATATCCTTGTCGCCTTGTCGCATTAGACCCGCGACTTTGTCATCCTGACCAAGGGCGAGACCGATCCATTCGTTGCCTACTCTGGCTCCACCTGCAGCGTCGTCACCCTCATCGTCAGTGTTATCTGGCGATCAAAAGGAAAATGATGCTGTCCACGCCAGATGAGCGAATAAGACAGTGAAACCGAAGTCTCAATCACACGCAAGGGCTACACAATATCGTTCGTTAACATCAGAAATGTCAGACTCCACCATACGCAAACAAAAGTAGAATATTGACACGCATGCCACCATCCTTACGTTAGAGCTCCACCAAACGACTAAGGACTCACCTGCTCGCTTTTTGTTCCCCTTAAAAAGGTTGAAGTCGATATTGCCTCCCGCGCCATCGTCCAGGGGTGGCTCGTAAGATTCCGCCTGCGGGTGATATATATACCCCGCAACGCTAAATCATCGAAAGACGCAGGTTCAGCAGACTCTGACCGTGTAGTGTCTTGGCGTACACGCCCTCCCTCCCTCCCTCCCCCAGCAAACCGTCCTCCTTCCTGGGCAGAACGCTCGCCTCTACGGCTGCATCAAATCTCTCGTCACCGTCTGCTGCGATTTCCTGCAGGTGGGAGATAGGGCGCCGGTTCCGGGCGCTGCGTCCCGGCCTGCGGCAGTAGTTATCGCATGTCGTTTTGTGCAACATTTTCTCGTCGATTGCCTGGTCATTCATGACACAGGTATTGGCGGCGACCTGGCGTACAGGACGAAGTCACCTAGTGATGTTTCTCTCATGATCTTGACCGCTCCCCAGCCCGACCAGCTGCGTTCGAGCTTCCCCGTGACAGAGAGCTTCACGCGCGGAGAGTAACTAATGCTATGCAGGCGCACCTGTTTCGCTGAGAGGGGCGTAGACGAGGGCGGGAAGGACGAGGATACTTCTGTGTGTAAGACTTGAGGGATGCCGGGCGTTACGGTCACGTATTGCAGTACCGACATATTCGATGATAGAGCTTTGCCCGTCCACCGTATTATCTCGATAATTTTCAAACCGGGCGCCAGGTCCTCAGGTGCAGGGAACGCAGAGGTGAGGCGATGGCGCACTTCGAGTCGATCATCGTTTTGCACATAACGACCGAGTTGAAGGTATCATATAACCTTAGTCTCGTTGTGTGTCATTGAGACAAGCGCTCGTGCTGTGGGAGAACGGAATAGCGCTGCTCGGCAACAGCTTCCCCAGCAGGCATGCTGTCATGGCGGCGTGGTATCGAGACGAGTACGCTACCAAAATCAACTTAGCCTGCGGGTGCAAGTACAAGGTATTCGCCGCTTCTACGCTGCAGTTGTTGAAAGTCTGCGCAGCATCCGTTTTGATCGCGATGCTAGTCAGCGCAAGGGGTCCATCGAGGAGAAAGGCGGTCGCCGTTCAAGTTGGTGCAAAGACTAAAAAAGAGTGCAGGTACTCCTGCCACGAAAAAGGGACGCACGAAAAAACGTACCCAGATGATATTTGTCATGGCACTCGTGGTTGGCTACGCTCACCTTAGTCGATCCTCGAGAGCAGTAGGGAACGTCTCCTGTGTGAACCCAGAAGTGACCTCTCTGCAAGTGGAAGAGGAAGGGCGTGCCACGATGGGGAGTGCATTGATGGCCGCCACGTTTTGCCCCCTGAATCGACCACCTCCTACCCGGGTCTACACCAAGAACCTCCTTATCCACCCGGCTGTTCGCTCTTACGAAGGACATGGGCAGCAGCGGTGGCGGCAGAGGGGTCGAATACGATAGTCGGTAGGGACTCCATCTCCAGCTGTTGGAGCAGAAGGGCAGGCTGGATCACGGCGTTCAGCTCGTTCTCCATGTACGCGCTGATCCCCGTTGCCTCCTGAAGCATGGGGCGGTCAGCACAGGAGTCATCTGGGGATGGGTTCAACAAGCGAGACGGACGACGGACGACCGGCCGAGACGATGTCGAGTCTTGTAGAAAAAAGAAACTGCGTCACTCGTTCTGACGAAACAGGCAAGTCTGCTCTTGACAACCGTCATAACACTGCCAAGTTGGTAGTTGTTTTGCTGTGCTCTGGATCAAGCCTGTAACATACAAACAGAGTAATACAACCTGCCTTTCCCCCGTGAGTACAATAGAATGGGCGGCTTCAAGCCGTTGTCCTCGTAAATCCTGAGCCTGGTCTCGTAGGAGAGCTCGAGCTGCCTGGTCGGCTGCTTCTTGCTGCTGCCTGGTCGGCTGTTGTTGCTGCTACTGTTGGTGCTGCTGTTGGTGCTGCTGTTGGTGCTGCTGATGTGGTGGTGGTCGTTGCTGCTGTTGCTGCTGCTGCTTGCTGTCGATAGTGCTGGCACTGGTGCTTCTGGCTACAGTAGTGGAACGGCCTTCCCGTTGAAGTCGGCTGCTATGCGGGTGCTGCTGCTGCTGGCTGTTGGTACTCTTCCTCGCACTGCTCCTCCTCTTAGGCGTCTGGAGCCTGACACGGGGAGCTCGTACTGTCTGATCTGCTGCTGCTGCTGCTGCTGCTGCTGCTACTACTGCTGCTGCTGTGCCGCTACTGCTCTGCTGCTGATGATGTGTTGGCGCCGCGAGACAGGTGCCGATCGAACACGAAACTTGACAGTCCAGTGAGCGGAATTCGAGCCTCGGGTGATTTCGGGGTGAGTTTGGCCTCTTGACCAATAGACATAGTCGTAATAAAAAATCGTAATCTATCTCGCTCGGTAAACCTCTCATATTATCGGGTCTTGACCAATAAGAATGCATCGTAATCAAGAAGCCTGCCCTACCTTTCGTCGCAGTGCCTTTACCTGCGTCTCCATGTTCAACTTGCGACACCCCACGGATTTCATGGCGCACACATCCCGAAGGTGAACCTTGTAAGTATATGTATAACATTAATTTGTATAACATTAACTTGTTTTTTTTGGTATGCTGCTGCTCTCCGGCGGCCGCGGGTTCTTTCTCGCACTCTCAGCTGCGGGGCAAACAAGGGGGCTGTGGGTACGTTACGACGCATGTCTGGGCCCCAGCCGAGCACCGTGGGGGTGCTCGGTGCATTGCACGTCGGTGAATCGGCCCCCAAAAACAAGAGATTGCTTTCCGCCTCGCCGAGCCGAGTAAGTGACTTGGAAAACCCCACATTTTTGTTTTGTCCTTTTTCGTAAATAGCCCGCCACCAATTGGATAGTTGTTCCCATTGCTAGCCACACTCTGCTGCACATACGTTTTAAACTTTGGCAGCAGAAGAAGAACCAGCAGCAGCAGCAGCACGGCAGCACCAGCAGTAGCTACAACAACATACAGCAGCAAGAGCACATATCTGTCGGCCGTTGTATATTTTGCACCAAGCCCTTTCACGGGTGGTGTGCACCTAACACCGAGCACATTCGTGACCACGAAACTGCCTTCCTTGGGCCGTCCACCTGGGGTAATTTATCGACACCAGGTATTTATTGTCATACCGAAAGGAGTCCAGTCGCACGCTCTCGGCAGCAGCAGGTAATCGCAACGATCAATAGCAACAGAGCCAGGCCAATACTGCCTCTCGTCTCGCTGTACTGTGCCTCGGCGTGGCACCTAACACGACCCACACTGCTCGACTGTGTGGCCGATATCTAATTCGCACGACTGAAATATCAGTGCACTGCTGTGATACGACAGCCACTTACTTCTAACGACGAAATTGTTTCCCTGCTGAATTTTCTCTGCATTGGAATTCTCAGTAAGTTTGAGATCGCCCGTTTTTAACCGATCCACTTTTTGGTTTTGGATAGCCTCAGCAGCAGCAGCAGCAGCAGCAGCAGCAGATACAGCAGCCGTAGTTGACGTCTTTCGAGCGTCATATATATTTCACTTAGCCGTTTGACGTACACCACGCACCTGACACTCAGTCCGTCTTCCGGCGGCAAATATGTACGAGGTACCTACTATAGTCGTATATACATAAGTATCATACCTACTGTAGCAAGTTGTCAGGTCGAACACTCCCAGCAGTAAGTCGGTAATCGCACCGGACAAGAGTCACAAAACCTCGTTCTGCCGCCCGTCTCTTTCGATCACCTCTGTCGCGGTGTGCATCCTGCGCAGTCATATTATTAGTTGTAGTAGTACAGAAGTAGTAGTAGCAGCAGCATTTTCTACCGTAGAAATATTAGTAGTAGTAGAGGTTGTAGTAGTAGCAGCAGCAGAAGTAGTAGTATCAGCAGTAATAGTAGTAGTAGTAGCAGTAGTAGTAGTGTAGGAGTGTGATGATGTTTGCCACGAGTCTGTTGTTGTTGCTGTAACCATGAGTATCTACTGATTTTGACAGTCATTACTTTGAACGTAGAGACAAATATTTCACGACAAGTACTCCAGATGTTGTTATTATGATGCCCTCAATCGCATGTAGAATTAAACAGCTGTAATGATTACAGCCGAGTTGCTGCCTATTGCTATTCTAAAAAAATACCAATAGGGATGTCCTAGTTCTGCTGTTGTTGCCACCAGCCAACAGGTGTTTGTCGCCGTTAGTAGAAAGAGTCATTCGAAAGTTTTCCTAACAAATTCAGATAACTTTTGCATTGTGCCTCAACCGTACGTACACTCGTAGATGGATCAATACAGAGAAGATGTTGCTTCCTACAAATACATGCGTATAGCATAGTGATGTTTAAGGTTATTTGGCTTTTCTGTACTATTGACGCTGTTGTTGACACACATATATATGTAATGATGTATGTAAGTAGGTAGTACAAGGCGCATCGCTCCGCGGGCGGCCTACGCCGCCCGCTACATTCGCTCAGGAAGGAAAAGAACATCAAATTATGCGAAGCCGGTCCGTGATTGAATATAGTGTTTTTCATGTTTGCTTGTATTTGCAAACTGGCGACTTGATAATGCCAAGAGTTCCGCCGCCATGCTTCAGGAGAAAACAGCTCGGATGCCACATACGCTTCCCGTCGCGGGCGGCTTTCCGCTACGCTCGCCCACATGTCGTCCATGCGTACATATTCCAGGTAGGGCACACCTTTTCTTCTTCCGATATGCTCGATGTCTGTACTCGTACGAACGAAAGATAAAGCACAGCACGGCACAGCAGCAAAGCAAAGACAATGAAAATGAAACTGAAAATTTGGTGAAGAAAAAAATTCCCCGTCCCCTCTCGTGTAATGATTTCCTGCCCGATTGGAACACCCTACACCGATCAAAAATAAAAAACAATAAAAAGTAAAACGGCAGAGAATCTCTCTCAGCCTCGTGCGTCGCCCGTCGGTCTCGCGACAACCTCGCCACCGATTCGGTCCGGGCAAAGCTTCCCTTATTCTCTGCCACAGTGAGCCGCGTCGCCCGCCGCGCGTGAAGCCCAGTGCTCCCCGTGGCCGTCGTTCGCCAGCTCGACAATGTTGGTGCTCAGACTGCGTACTTCTCTCTTTGAGCTTGGAGTCCGGTCACAAAAATAGGCAACGCTAGAATCTTACCTTGGAATCCCAAACGACCCTTATAAACTCGTAGATACTCCATCAAAAACCACAAATGGAGGCCAGACAGAGACTATTCGTGCTTCCCTCGTGTCTCGAGGCACACGCGACGCCTAACCACGAAAACGGCGCCCGTGCTCTTTCCAATCCCCTCTCTACCCGGCACCATCCGCCGACACTCCCGACGGCGCCGGGTTCGCCCTCGACGCCGTGCTGCGAGTACACGCACGCAGACCACACGAAGGAAAAAAAAAATAAACGAAAGACTGAAAAGTGCCAAGAGAAATGGAGAAAACAAAGAATCGCTCGAACGGTCCGGCAAGTAATAAAAGGAGGCGATTCCCAAGTTGGAGCTCTGAGAGGCCAGGTATGTACCAACCAAGTACGCTCAGTGAGATAAGTATAAGTTGTTATACGTCTGCACTCGTATGCACGAAGGCGATAGGACAATATGGCACAGCAGCACAACAAAAAAAAATGAAAATCAAACCCAAAATATCAGAGGGAAAACAAATACCCGTCCCCTCTCGAGTAAAAATTTGCTGCCTGATTGGAACACCTTGCACCCGGTCAAAAAAGAATAACAGAAAAATCAAACAGCAGAGCTCTTCTTTCAGCCTCGTGCGCCACCCGCCCCCGTCGCGACCACCTAGCCACCGATTCCGTCCGGGTAAAGTTTTTCTCTCTCTCTTCCACGGTGAGCCTCGTCGCTCGCCTTGCGTGAAGCCCGGCGCTCACCGTGGACCTCGTTCGCCAGCTCGACAAAATTTGTGCTCAGACTGGGTACCTCCCTCTGTGATTTTCAGCCTGATCGCAAAAATAAACACCGCTTGAACATTATCTTGCCATACCGAACGACCCTAAAATACTCGTTCGTACTCTATTGGATTTCGAGAGTTTTATGTGGTTTGTAACAGAGAGGCTGGGGATTTGAGCATTTGAATACTGATTTGAAGATTTGAGTGCTGATTCAAGTGATCGATTCTTCAGTTACAAGTTGGATTTTTTACTTTCTGAGTTTCTTTGAGTTGATTATAATATTGATATATATCAGCCCTGCGATGTCGTACATTTTCATGTACAGAGCTGGGGGGAATATTGATCATGCACAGGATATTAGTATGGTCGTGTATAATGAGTAGGGGGGATGTTGATTGTACTCAGAAAACGACACAGAAGATCCATGGTAGATTGGGGAGTTCCATGCTGGAAAGGGATTCTGGCAGTAGGGTATTGAGATATCGGGGTAATATGTGCCCACCAATGCAACTCGTCAGGTGTGACTCTATACTGTACTGCATATGAGGCGAGTCAACTCGACAGAGAGGATGTAAAACAAGAGGTGTTCTGTGTTATGTTTGGAATCAGCCACGTATTCCCGTGCCAGCTCCGTCTATACCTTTCGAGACCAATCAACAGTGAAGCTCGTACCCGAAACTTGACAGTCCAGAGAGTTCGGGGTGATTTCGGACGCTTGGCCAATGACATGCGCCGACTTTAAAACCCGTACTTTTATCTCGGTCGAAAACTCGTGTGAATATATATATAAAAAAACTGTACAGTTTGACCAATGATAGTGCGCCGACTTTAACAATCTCACCCAACCTTTAGACCCAGTGCCCAGCCGTCGTCAACCCGGCATTTTTTTAGTAGTGGGGCCCGGGGGAGGCGAAAAAAGAGGAGAGGGAAACATTTCCAAGGCATTCTCGATACGGGTCGCCCAAGTTTTCGAGTTTTGTGTTGTGGTTGCCCGTGCCGTGTATGTGCTCTCCGCTGCGACGTCACCACGAATGCTGTAGTTGGAACCTCGCCGTGAAAATAGCCACATTCGAAAGATTTTGTGTAGAGCTGTACATCATAGGCATTTAAATCACCCCAATTCGTCGGAACATGTGGGATATTCATAAATGGCCCCAACCATCCACGACGCCGAATGATACGCACGTGCCATTCTGATGCAATAATGTAACAACCGTTTGATATTCATATTTATGGCCCAACGGTCCTTACAATTCCGCCATTCTCTTCCCAAAGCCCCTCCTCCGTCTCTTCTCGCTAATCAACATTCGGATTTGGGGGAGGGGGCACTCTCTCTTTACGGCAAAAACCGCACACACGCTGCAATAATAACAGCAGCAACGACATAGATGAAGTCCCCGCGCTCGTACGAGTTCCATCAGATGCATATGCGTCCTGTTGGGGTGTCGAGGTGGCTCTGCGTCTGGTTTATACGTTTCGGAGTGTTTGGTTCTCGCTCTCAACCGCTTGTCAAGTTTGCCATCGCACTCTTCTTTCTCTACTGTTGCTGCTGTGATCGGTGGCCCTAGTCTCGGGGTTGTCCGGTGGCATCACACGAACGATTGGGCGGCGTGCTTGCTGCGCGGTCGTCAGATGTGCTTCCACAATCAAGAGCTTTCTATCTGCCGTAAAGTGCTTCTGCTGCAGGCGGTGTGCCGTGCTGCGATCGGCGGCGGTGTCGACAAGCTAGGTTCGTCAAGTCATCGTCCAATCAGTGTATGAATTTTGTCACAATTTGATCGGTTTATCGTGTGTGATTGACCTACATCGCGAGTTTTCAGGCCCCAACATTGCGAAGTTGCCTCTGCCGGCAATTGTTTAGTAGTGGGGCCTGGGGGAAGAGAAAGAAGAGGAGAGGGAAACATTTCCAAGGCTTGCGCAGGCATTCTCGATACGGGTCCCTCATTTTTTCGAATAATGTGTTGTTGTTGCCCGTGCCATGTGTGTGCTCTCAGCTGCAACGCCACCACGATCGCTGTAGTTGGAACATCGCCGTGAATATAGCCACATTCGAAAGATCTTGTGTAGAGCTATACATCATAGGCATTTAAATCACCTCAATTCGTCGGAGCATGCGGGATATCTATAAATGGCACCAGCCGTCCACGATGCCGAATGATACGCACGTGCCATTCGGATGCAATAATGTAACAACCGTTTGATATTCATATTTATGGCCCAACGGTCCTTACAATTCCGCCATTCTCTTCCCAAAGCCCCTCCCCCGTCTCTTCTCGCTAATCAACATTGGGATTTGGGAGAGGGGGCACTCTCTCTTTACGGCAAAAACCGCACACACGCTGCAATAATAACAGCAGCAACGACATAGATGAAGTCCCCGCGCTCGTACGAGTTCCATCAGATGCATATGCGTCCTGTTGGGGTGTCGAGGTGGCTCTGCGTCTGGTTTATGCGTTTCGGAGCGTTTGGTTCTCGCTCTCAACCGCTTGTCAAGTTTGTCATCGCACTCTTCTTTCTCTACTGCTGCTGCTGTGATCTGTGTCGCCAGTCTCGGGGTTGTCCGGTGGCATCACACGAACGATTGGGCGGCGTGCTTGCTGCGCGGTCGTCAGATGTGCTTCCACAATCAAGAGCTTTCTATCTGCCGTAAAGTGCTTCTGCTGCAGGCGGTGTGCCGTGCTGCGATCGGCGGCGGTGTCGACAAGCTAGGTTCGTCAAGTCATCGTCCAATCAGTGTATGAATTTTGTCACAATTTGATCGGTTTATCGTGTGTGATTGACCTACATCGCGAGTTTTTAGGCCCCAACATTGCGAAGTTGCCTCTGCCGGCAATTGTTTAGTAGTGGGGCCCGGGGGAGGAGAAAGAAGAGGAGAGGGAAAACATTTCCAAGGCTTGCGCAGGCATTCTCGATACGGGTCCCTCATTTTTTCGAATAATGTGTTGTTGTTGCCCGTGCCATGTGTGTGCTCTCAGCTGCAACGCCACCACGATCGCTGTAGTTGGAACATCGCCGTGAAAATAGCCACATTCGAAAGATCTTGTGTAGAGCTATACATCATAGGCATTTAAATCACCTCAATTCGTCGGAGCATGCGGGATATCTATAAATGGAACCAGCAGTCCACGATGCCGAATGATACGCACGTGCCATTCGGATGCAATAATATAACAACCGTTTGATATTCATATTTATGGCCCAACGGTCGTTACAATTCCGCCATTCTCTTCCCCAAGCCCCTCCCCCGTCTCTTCTCGCTAATCAACATTGGGATTTGGGGGAGGGGGCACTCTCTCTTTACGGCAAAAACCGCACACACGCTGCAATAATAACAGCAGCAACGACATAGATGAAGTCCCCGCGCTCGTACGAGTTCCATCAGATGCATATGCGTCCTGTTGGGGTGTCGAGGTGGCTCTGCCTCTGGTTTATACGTTTCGGAGTGTTTGGTTCTCGCTCTCAACCGCTTGTCAAGTTTGCCATCGCACTCTTCTTTCTCTACTGCTGCTGCTGTGATCGGTGGCCCTAGTCTCGGGGTTGTCCGGTGGCATCACACGAACGATTGGGCGGCGTGCTTGCTGCGCGGTCGTCAGATGTGCTTCCACAATCAAGAGCTTTCTATCTGCCGTAAAGTGCTTCTGCTTCAGGCGGTGTGCCGTGCTGCGATCGGCGGCGGTGTCGACAAGCTAGGTTCGTCAAGTCATCGTCCAATCAGTGTATGAATTTTGTCACAATTTGATCGGTTTTATCGTGTGTGATTGACCTACATCGCGAGTTTTCAGGCCCCAACATTGCGAAGTTGCCTCTGCCGGCAATTGTTTAGTAGTGGGGCCTGGGGGAGGAGAAAGAAGAGGAGAGGGAAACATTTCCAAGGCTTGCGCAGGCATTCTCGATACGGGTCCCTCATTTTTTCGAATAATGTGTTGTTGTTGCCCGTGCCATGTGTGTGCTCTCAGCTGCAACGCCACCACGATCGCTGTAGTTGGAACATCGCCGTGAATATAGCCACATTCGAAAGATCTTGTGTAGAGCTATACATCATAGGCATTTAAATTACCTCAATTCGTCGGAGCATGCGGGATATCTATAAATGGCACCAGCCGTCCACGATGCCGAATGATACGCACGTGCCATTCGGATGCAATAATGTAACAACCGTTTGATATTCATATTTATGGCCCAACGGTCCTTACAATTCCGCCATTCTCTTCCCAAAGCCCCTCCCCCGTCTCTTCTCGCTAATCAACATTGGGATTTGGGAGAGGGGGCACTCTCTCTTTACGGCAAAAACCGCACACACGCTGCAATAATAACAGCAGCAACGACATAGATGAAGTCCCCGCGCTCGTACGAGTTCCATCAGATGCATATGCGTCCTGTTGGGGTGTCGAGGTGGCTCTGCGTCTGGTTTATGCGTTTCGGAGCGTTTGGTTCTCGCTCTCAACCGCTTGTCAAGTTTGTCATCGCACTCTTCTTTCTCTACTGCTGCTGCTGTGATCTGTGTCGCCAGTCTCGGGGTTGTCCGGTGGCATCACACGAACGATTGGGCGGCGTGCTTGCTGCGCGGTCGTCAGATGTGCTTCCACAATCAAGAGCTTTCTATCTGCCGTAAAGTGCTTCTGCTGCAGGCGGTGTGCCGTGCTGCGATCGGCGGCGGTGTCGACAAGCTAGGTTCGTCAAGTCATCGTCCAATCAGTGTATGAATTTTGTCACAATTTGATCGGTTTATCGTGTGTGATTGACCTACATCGCGAGTTTTCAGGCCCCAACATTGCGAAGTTGCCTCTGCCGGCAATTGTTTAGTAGTGGGGCCCGGGGGAGGAGAAAGAAGAGGAGAGGGAAACATTTCCAAGGCTTGCGCAGGCATTCTCGATACGGGTCCCTCATTTTTTCGAATAATGTGTTGTTGTTGCCCGTGCCATGTGTGTGCTCTCAGCTGCAACGCCACCACGATCGCTGTAGTTGGAACATCGCCGTGAAAATAGCCACATTCGAAAGATCTTGTGTAGAGCTATACATCATAGGCATTTAAATCACCTCAATTCGTCGGAGCATGCGGGATATCTATAAATGGCACCAGCCGTCCACGATGCCGAATGATACGCACGTGCCATTCGGATGCAATAATATAACAACCGTTTGATATTCATATTTATGGCCCAACGGTCGTTACAATTCCGCCATTCTCTTCCCAAAGCCCCTCCCCCGTCTCTTCTCGCTAATCAACATTGGGATTTGGGGGAGGGGGCACTCTCTCTTTACGGCAAAAACCGCACACACGCTGCAATAATAACAGCAGCAACGACATAGATGAAGTCCCCGCGCTCGTACGAGTTCCATCAGATGCATATGCGTCCTGTTGGGGTGTCGAGGTGGCTCTGCGTCTGGTTTATGCGTTTCGGAGCGTTTGGTTCTCGCTCTCAACCGCTTGTCAAGTTTGTCATCGCACTCTTCTTTCTCTATTGCTGCTGCTGTGATCTGTGTCGCCAGTCTCGGGGTTGTCCGGTGGCCTCACACGAACGATTGGGCGGCGTGCTTGCTGCGCGGTCGTCAGATGTGCTTCCACAATCGAGAGCTTTCTAAGGTGCTTCTGCTGCAGGCCTTGTGCCGTGCTGCGATCGGCGGCGAGTTGACAAGCTAGGTTCATCAAGGCATCATCCAATCAGCGTACGAATTTTATCATCATTTAATCGGTTTTATCGTGTGTGATTGACCTACGTCGCGAGTTTTCAGGCCCCAACATTGCGAAATTGCCTCTGCCGGCAATGTTTTAGTAGTGGGGCCTGGGGGAGGCGAAAACAGAGGAGAGGGAAACACTTCCAAGGCTTGCTCAGGCATTCTCGATACGGGTCGCTCAATTTTTCGAATAATGTGTTGAGGCAATTTCGCAGTGTTGGGGCCTGAAACCTTAGTGACGTAGGCCAATCACACACACTAAAACCAACCAAATTGTGACAAACTTCGTACGCTGGTTGGATGAAGACTTGAAGACATAGAACGCCGTTAATTCCGCCGCCGATCGCAGCACGGCACACCTGGCACAGCAGCAGTGTGCAGGAGAAGCGCCCCACGACAGATAGAAAGCTCTGCTCGATGGAGGAAGCCTCTGACGACCGCGCAGCAAGCATAGCAGCTGCGACACGCAGAAAGCACGCCGCACACAATCGTGTGATGCCACCGGACAACCCCGAGACCGGAGGCTCAGATCTCTGCAGCAGCAAGCAGTAGAAGAAGAAGAGTGCGATGGCAAAGCTTGACAAGCGCTTGCAATCGAGAGCAAAAAAATCCAAACGTATGAACGAGAGGCAGAGCCACCTCGACACCCCGACAGCAAGCATATACATCTGTTGGAACTCGTACGATCACAGGGACTAGCTATGTCGTTGCTGCTGTTCTTGCAGCAGCTGTTTGTTATTGTCGTAGAGAGAGAGCGCCTACTCCCCCAAATCCGAACGTCGATTGGCGAGAAGACACGAGTGAGGGGCTTTGGGAAGAGCGTGGCGGAACTGTAAGGACCGTTGGGGCATAAATATGAAGACCAAACGGTCGTTACAATATTGCATCAGAATGGCACGTACGTATATCTCGGTGTCGTGGATGGCTGGGGCTGTTTATAAATATCCCGCATGCTCCGACGATTTGAGGTGATTTAAATGACTATGATGTAGCTCTACACAAGATCTTTTGAATGTGGCTATTTCCACGGCGAGGTTCCAACTACAGCGCTCTCGTGGTGGCGTCGCAGCAGAGAGCACATACATTATGGCACAAGCACAACACAAACTCGAAAACGTAAGCGACCCATATCGAGAATGTCTGCGCAAGCCTTGGAAATGTTTCCCTCTCCTCGTTTTTCGCCTCCCCCGGGCCCCACTACTAGAAAATTGCCATGTGTTGTTGTTGCCCGTGCCATGTGTGTGCTCTCTGCTGCGACGCCTCCCACGAATGCTGTAGTTGGAACATCGCCGTGAAAATAGCCACATTCGAAAGATCTTCTGTAGATCTATACATCATGGGCATTTAAATCACCTCAATTCGTCGGAGCATGTGGGATATCTACAAATGGCACCAGCCATCCACGATGCCGAATGATTCGCACGTGCCATTCTGATGCGATAATATAACAGCCGTTTGGTATGTATATTTATGGCCCAACGGTCCTTGCAATTCCGCCATTCTCTTCCTAAAGCCCCTCCCCCATCTCTTCTTGCTAATCGACATTCGGATTTGGGGGAGGAGGCACCCTCTTTTTACGACAAAAACCGCACACACGCTGCAATAATAACAGCAGCAACGACATAACTATAGTCCCCGTGATCGTACGAGTTCCAACAGATGCATATGCTTGCTGTTGGAGTGTCGAGGTGGCTCTGCCTCTGGTTTATGCGTTTCGCAATTTTTAGTTCTCGCTCTCAACCGCTTGTCAAGTTTGCCATCGCACTCTTCTTCCTACTGCTGCTGCTGTGATCTGTGTCTCCGGTCTCGGGGTTGTCCGGTGGCATCACACGATTGTGGGCGGCGTATTGTGGATGACAGGGTACGTAGATACCATCAATCTCCGATCGCAAATACCAATCATGAAGATACTTTAACCAACGTCCGGTCTATGGAATCCGCCATCGCTGATGGACCTTCATAGTGGTTGACGTTCGGGCCATGAAGTTCGAACGCGCCAGGGAGAAAAGGGTCCTTCGGAGAAGGGCCCGCACTCTCACATTTTCTAAACGTTCTCTCTTTGCGAGACGCGTGGGAGGCTTGTGGAGGCACCTCCTTGCCACATGTCACGAAAGAAAATGTGCACGTCAAGGCCTCACCCAACCCCCCGTCCAAGACGAAGACAAGGCCGACACCTGCAACGAAGCCACGCTCCACATTGGCGTCGACGAGTACTGAACTCTGATAAAACAAAAAGAAAAATGGGCAAGAATAAAGGCAGCGCGTTAAGGTTAAAAAATGGGACAACCATTGCAACTCCTATATTTAGCTGCCGGCATTCTAACGGGACTGTACGAATCCCAACACTTACTGCCGTGTTTTCTCAACACGAAGTGTGCTGTCGTAGTCAGTCAGGGGGGAGAATTTATGTACAGGCCGTGAGCAGTGAAGAAGAAAACGACGCGTTCCCCTGTCAAGACTCCACCTACCACTAGAATCTCGTCTTGAATGCTCGCCCGAAAGTCACATACATCCTTAGCTAATATAGTTTTGAGGCGCGTAGAGAGGGGTCGATGTGGAGGACAGGGTACGTAGATACCGTCAATCTCCGATCAAAAACGCCAACCATGAAGATACGTTAACCAACGTCCGGTCTATGAGATCCACCATCACTGATGGACATTCATAATGGTCGACGTTCGGGCCATGAAGTCCAAACGCGCCAGGGAGGAAATGGTCCTTCGGAGAAGGACCCGCACTCTCCCATTTTCTATAAGTTCTCTCCATGCGAGACGCGAGGGAGGCTTGTGGAGGCACCTCCTTGCTACATATCACGAACGAAAACGTGCACGTCAAGGCCTCGGCCAACCCCGTCCAAGACCAAGACAAGGCCGACACCAGCAACGGGGGCACCGTCCATCGTATACCTGGTATTATTGTTTTCCGACTATTAATCTCTGCCTGTCACCACGTGCCCGATCTACTGAAGACGATAGACATAAACAACAAATATTATTGAAGGTAAATCTGAACAAATATAATACCAGTAAGTGTTTGCAACTTGGGTTGATGCACGCCGTATACGAGACGAATGTATATGTACACTTGTGGTACATAGAGGTGGCCTTTAGGATACGTTGCGGGACGTTGTCGTGAAACCGTAGCCTTAGCACGTTGCGGCGACAGGAAAACGGTATACCGCAATGCTTGCGCGACGTACGAAATGCGCCTCGAATGTAGGAACTCCTAACACTGGATTTTATAACTTGAGAAAACGACAAGTGCCTGGTACTTCGAGTTGATAAAAATATACTAAGCCGCTAACTTCTTCCTTTCGTAACATATTTTAAGTCTGGTAGGCTCACAAACTATGTACTCTTCAACAGCAACCGAACGCACTTACTCTTGATAAAACCGAACGAGTACAGCCGGAGCTACAGCAAAAACAACATATTTACAGCGGATTCTTCATTTCCCGCTTCAAACGATTGTTTTTGCTGCACCTCTGGCTGTGCTCGTTCGGTTATATTAAGAGTAGTAGGTTCGTTCGGCTGCTGTTGAAGAGTACATAGTTTTTAAGCCTGTAAGACTTCAACAATTTTACGAATTGAAGAAGTTGGCCGCTTAATATTAAGGCATTTTTTCTCAACTCTACTTGTCATTTTCTCTTCTTTCAAAATCCAGTGTTGCTGCCGTGAGGTTTGGAAAACGTGTGACGTTGTCTTCTGGTCTGTGGATGTTCTTTCAACGTCTGTTAGTTAGAGTTTTTATTCTCCAACATCTAACTATCTACTCATCTATGACATCGCGATTAATTGTCGTTCGAGGTATATCAGTAGTAGTACGTTATTTTTAATAATACTTGGTGTATGCATTAACGAGATAAAACAAGGGATATTGAACAAGGGAAATTTGATGCTTGCGGAGAGGTACTGAATCGTTGGCATGTCTGATAAGAAGGGTTGGGCAAGAGGGGCATGAAGTTGACGGTGGGGGCAGTTTGTTGAACTTTGAATTGTCATCGATCTGCAATGTTTTCATCGTAAAAAAAGCTGTAGGTAAGGTCCTGTCGATCGCCATTTTCGACCAGAATTTTTTTTTGTTGATATTTTTCATCTGTTTTGTTTCATGCAGAATATACCACGCAACTCATGGCAAAAACAACAAAGTCAGTACGATTTATTGGTGCTTGAATAGTGTTAATATCGTTTTCTTTTTTATCCGATGTCTTCAACTTTTTTTCCAGTTTCAAATTAATGGTTTCGTTTTTTTAAAGACTTTGTGTTTTCTGCTCTGTTGTTCTTTTTTTACTACCTGGTATTATTATTATTATTATTATTATTATTATTATTATTATTATTATTATTATTATTATTATTGTTGTTGTTGTTGTTGTTGTTGTTGTTGTTGTTATTATTATTATTATTATTATATTATTATTATTATTATTATTATTATTATTATTATTATTATTATTATTATTATTATTATTATTATTATTATTATTATATTATTTATTATTATTATTATTATTATTATTATTATTATTTATTATTATTATTATTATTATGCAGAATATTCTCGGAAGAATGAGAGAATGTGAGTTTTGTACGTACGTAAGAAGTTCAAGCCAATCAGATGACTGCGGTGATTCACGGTAGCATGAATCGTAGCCCTTGGTAGACACACCTTGTCTGGTACGTAGCCGCAACCTACACGTAGCAGCGCAGTGAAGCAGAGGCAGAGCTACAGGTCCAAGGTGTGAGACTAGTTTGAGTTCGGGATGTCCGACGAGAGCAAGTCGCCGGAGGCCACGGCCAATGCGTCTACTATTGCGCGCGAGGCGCAGGCTGCGAGGTTTGCTGCACAAACAGAAGTTGAGGCGAACGCTCATGCTGCTGTAGCTGCTGTGCAAGCGGAGGTAGACGCACGCCGTGTTGGGATAGCCGAGGCCGAGGCTCGCCAGGCCGCGGAAGACGCTGCGTCCATCCGCCAGGCCAACGCTGCGGCTGCTGTTGCCACCACTGCGGCTTCGGCTGGTCCTTGATCTATGCCGGCAGCCTCGGGGGGAGCAGTATCGACGGCTAACGTTCTGCATTGGCAAAACCAGGTAGCATCCGAGTTTTCCAGAATCGACACGGATATACTAGGTGTCAAATCTACACTGGACAACGTGCTCCTGTCTGTGGCTGGCCTTCGGGACGCCGTCACCAGCAGCGTATCCAAGATCGCCAATAACGAAGTGCTCCTCCAGCAGTTTGTTGACAATTTTTCCGACCGTGAGCCTTCTGTGCGGGACAGCGGAGATGCGAGGGAGCGCCATGTACAGAAATCGCAGCTCACCGACGACACGGCCATGTGGAAAAAAATGTCATCTCGCAAACACTGGCTGCTTCGGGGACGCTTGCCCCCGAACCTCGGCGAGTCGGCCGCGGATATCCAGTCGTTTGTGGGGGAGAGCGTCGATGTTACGGCGGCGGTGGCGGCTCAGCTTCGTGCCATCAGCAATTTTGACGTGGCCTTGTATGGGCCACGTGCCGATCGCCCGGTTGACCACCTGGTGATGGTCGCGGACCGCCTGGATCTCCTGCGCCAGGCTCTCATGGCGGTCCTTACAGTTGGACTCTCGGCGGAGGTCGCCGACGACCGCGCGTGCCTGGACCGGCTGGCACCCGTCAACACCTCCTTTACATCCCGCGGCTGCTGGTCTGCGCCGTCGCACCCTCAGCAATATCTTTCTGCTGTCCAGCTCCACGGCGAGGGCCGTCATGAGCGAAATAGTGAACGACGACTTACGTCTTTGGGTGACCGACCTGATGAGGTTCGCCCAGCAAGTTCGTCCGTTGACCGTGCCCCCTCAGTTTGACGCGGTGTTCGACGCGCCGCCTGTCCCTGCCTTCAGTCGCACGCTCTCCTTTTGCTCGTCCGGGGGCGACGTTCTGAGGCTTGTCGAGGGTCTCCAAGGTCCACGCGACAGTCGGGATGGGGCATACAAGCGGAGCCAAAGCCTCGCCCCCGCCAGGATGGGTCCGCCGAGAATGAAGAACGCCCCGCTGTGCAGGATGTTTTCGTCCACGGGTCGATGTCGGTTCTCCGACTGCAAATTCGTGCACGCTAATACCCCGTCCGACGCCTCGTCTCCTACGGCGCTCCTCGATGGGAGATCGGCGGCACCGGCCGGGGTAATGCGAGGAGGCGCGGAGGCGCAGGCTGGTGGGTCGCGGGCTATGGTGCTCCGCCCAGGCGGGGGTCGTGGGGGGGCCGGGGCAGGTGGCGGCTCTGGTTCGGGATGAAGACACGGGCCCTTCCTGTCGGTTGGGCCAACACTGGGGGGGGCGGTGGCGGCGCGGGCAGGTGGCGGAGCGGCGACGGCGCTTGTCGCCAGCGGCGGAGCGGGCACTCGGCTGGCGACCCACGAAGGAGGGGGGGGGGGGTTGCGGGGGCGCGCTTTAGGTGCTCTGGCTGACGACGGCGGTGTCGGGCGAGATCGCGTCGCGGTGACTCCGGGTTCGGTTCCCTTCCCAAAGCAAGGTACGGATATGGGCGTGCGTGCGAGTTATTTGCCCGGTGACACGGTGTGTGTGCAGGGTGATGGGTCCGTGGACCCGGTGTGCGTGCAGGGTGCGGTCGGTGACGTGCGTTTGGAGGCGATCACAGATGAGGTAGATGCGTGGATCGCCGCTCGGGAGGTAGTGGCGCAGGCAGTATCTGGGCGAGGCTCAGCGAGCCTCGATCAGGTCGCTTCGCTCAGCTCCTCATTCTTGCGACGGTGTCAAGGCAGTGTTCCTCTTTTCCTGTCCACCATCGGCGCCTCATTGTTCGCTTCACATATTAACGTTGCCGTCGTACAGCACTGGTTTGGTGAGATAAAAAAATTCCCCCGTATTTCTTTGTTGCTTCGTGTGCTGGCGCCAGGCGCGCCTGTTTGCGTTGCACGGGGGGGGGATTTGACCACAGAACTCGCGTATGGTAATCACCCGGGCGTTGCCATGCATACTGTGGCTATCCATGATAAGATATGCGCAGACGTTGTGCACGGCCGAGCGGTGGTGTTTGAAGTGCGATTTGCAGACGAGATCCAGGGTCTTCGCGTTTCACCGCTGAGCGTCGTTCTCGAACCCAAGTTAAGGATTATTCACGATCTCACGTTTGCGCGCGGGAATGGTCGAACCAGTGTTAACGGTGACACCGACTTTGACTCCGCGCCATCGTGCGAGCTCGGACACGTGCTTCGTGATGTGCTTTTACGGGTGTTGTTTTTGCGACAGACGCACGGTATTCGCGCTCGGATCCTGCTGTGTCGTGTGGACGTTAAAGACGCTTTTCGGCAGGTTTTGGTTGATCCGGCAGGCGCATCGACCTTTGGATACGTTTTGGGCAATCGCGTTGTCGTGGATTTGCGCTTGCAATTTGGTTGGCGTAATAGTCCTGGGTTTTGGGGGTTGATGGCCTCTGCGCTCGAGCATGCTCACACCCACACTACGTTTCAAGGCGCAGATGTTTCCCCACAAGGGGCTGCCGCCGTTTCGCACGTTGAACTCTCCCCGCCGCGGGGAGTTCAGGTTGTTGCTATTCCGCGTGATTGTGGGCCCGTTCCTGGCGCAGGAGGCCTCACCGGAAGCAATTTTTTTTGTGAGGTACTACGTTGACGATGGCATTCTCGTCGAGTTGCAATGGTGGCCGGACGGCCGCCGTTGCTTGCGTGCTGTACAGTCGCTGGCGTCGGACCATTTTCGCTTGTTGGGCGAACGTGGTGTTTCCGATCCAGCCCTCTTGTCAGCCAAGAAAATAACTAACTGGGACACGCGACTCGAAGTCTTGGGATGGATTATTGATACTGAAGCGCTTACTGTTACGTTGCCGTCGCATAAGCGCCTCAAGCTGCACGATATCCTCGCGGAGTGGCCCTCGTCTCGTGCGTCCGCTTCAGCGAAGCAGGTGTCACAGTTAGTTGGCTTTCTCATGCATGTGTCCTTTGCTGTTCGTCCGGGGCGCTTTTTCGTTAACCGCTTGTTGGCTTCGGTTGGTATGCCGCGCATTGCCGCCGGAGCTGATTTTGATTGTCGTATGGCAAACCCCGGGCGGCGTCTCGCCCTTGGACCCGAGTTCCACGGTGACCTCGAGTTTTGAAGGTGGTTCGTTGAGGAAGGGTTGGACGCGCGCGGCGGAACCTTGTCGGCTCCGATGTATCATTTGCTTGAGCGCCCCCCTAGACGTACTCTGTTTTCGGACGCATCTAAAACCGCTGTCGGGGGGTTTTGTCTTGAAACTGGTGTGTACTGGCGATACGAGCTTGACGCAGGGGAACGGGCTCGATTTTGTGGATCGAGCAAGTCCGTTGCAGATGAGAACGATATATCAATTAATGTCCTCGAACTGCTGGGCAGGGTCGTTTCTGCATGGGTTCTCGTCTCTGCGTGTGCTGAAAGTCCGTTCGAAATGGGGGATTGTGTGTTATTGCGGGGCGACAACGAGGCAGCCGTGGAGTGGGTGCGCCGTTGTCGCGGGGGCAAGGAGCCGAGATCTGGCGCATTAATGCGCCTTCTTGGTGTGCTCGAACTGTCCTCTGGTTGGCACTTTGACGCAAAACACGTACGGGGCATTTTTAACGTGGCCGCTGATGGTATCTCACGGTGGGACTGTGCTTCCGTCCTCGCTAATCTGCGTGCCGTTCGACCCGATATTCCGTGGCAGGAGCAGGACCTGGGGGATGCGGGCACAGACCTCTGTACTTCGGTGTTGGCCTCGAACTCATGCGAAATGCCATTGCGACCTCGTCTGAACGCACTTATCAGGGGCATTTTGGCGCGTGGGTAGACTTTCGGGTACGGTGTGGCATGTCTGTATTCCTAGACCGGTGCGGCGACAGCATGGCCAACGTGTGGCATTTGTTCGAGTACGTCGCGTACGCTTTTGCCACCAAGAAATTGCGGTCGGCAACCATCGAGAGTCATTTGTCAGCGATCAAGTTTTTTCATCGTATTTCACGAGGGTTCGAACTGGACACTACTCATCCGGTTTTGGTTAATGTACTCAAAGGCGCCGCTCGTTCGCATGCCGACGCTGGTAACCAAGCAACCGTTCGGAGGCCGGTTTCGTGGGAAATGTTGATAGCGGGCGAGAAATTGGTATCTACGTGGCAGACGGGGGGGGGTCGCGTCTTGTGGCTTGCCCTCTGCGCTTCATTTTGTTTTTTGACTCGCGCCTCGGAAATGTTTGCGGAAACTCGGTCACGTGTGCATGAGACGTATTGTTTGCGACGGGCCGACGTAGCTTTTTTTTCGCGGAAAAATACAGCTCACAGTTGCGCAGTGGTCCACCGCGGACCGCGTAGAGGTTCGGTTTCGTGGGTCGAAAGGGGACCAACTGCGAAAAGGGGCGGTTCTAACGCGCGTACGTTGCGGTCCGGCGTTGCGCGTGGGCGAAGGTGGCGGTGCGGTCGATCTCATGATCGAATTGATGTCCTGTTATCTGTTTCTTCCCTCGTCGGCCCCCCTTGCCGCTTTCGGCGTTGGTAATGGCAGATGGTCCATGTGGACACAGCAGCAAGCGACGACAGCTTTGCGGAAAGTGGTTGCGTTGGCGGGCGTGCGTGCGGAGGAGTACGCTCTGCACTCTCTGAGGATTGGGGGCGCAACACACTTGTCGGCGGGGGGGGGGCGACACCAGAGGTGTTGCAGCGTGAGGGCCGATGGGCGTCCGATGCGTACAAGGCGTATGTTCGCAGTCACGGAAAGGATGCCAGTTGGGTAGCAGACGTTATGGCCCAGGAAGGACTTAGCGGTGGGATCCAGCCGGGCCAGAGCACTGAGTGGGGGCGAGTTAATTCACTCCGAGTGGTGAATGGGCAGAAAAAAAAAAAAAAATAAAAAAATGGTAAAGTGTGTTATAACATGCGTTCCCTATGAGATTGCAAGTGGGAGGGGAAGGGGTAGTAAGAACACATCAGTAAATAGGGTCAACTCCCATGTGTGGTGGAGGCTGGCGTCGAGAGTTCTGTGTCGCCAGTTGGGTTGGGAGTTGACTCGAGTGTACGGATGTGAGCGCGGGGTTGCCGTTGGGGCAGCCCCGGGGGGGTCACCCCTTCTCCAACCCCCCTTTCCGGGCGGGGGGTTGCGCATTAATATAATACAACTTCGAAAGCAAAGTGCAAAGCAGAATATTCTCGGAAGAATGAGAGAATGTGAGTTTTGTGCGTACGTAAGAAGTTCAAGCCAATCAGATGACTGCGGTGATTCACGGTAGCTTGAATCGTAGCCCTTGGTAGACACACCTTGTCTGGTACGTAGCCGCAACCTACACGTATCAGCGCAGTGAAGCAGAGGCAGAGCTACAGGTCCAAGGTGTGAGACTAGTTTGAGTTCCCACCCACCCGCCCGTGCTTTTGAGGGAGTCAGTGGGGGGGGAGTTCAATAGTCGCAGTAACGTTTGCGTTTGTTGCTGTATGTTATACGTACCCGGTAATTTCGCTGATGGTGCGACCGGATGTCGTAGATTGCGCGAGTGGCGGCGTGGGCTAGCCGCCTTATTTGGCGTTTGGTATGGTTCGATGCAAGTGGGGTTTCTTTATATCATACTATTATAGTTGATAAAGTAAACATGGCGTTGACGTGGTGTTGCATCGGCTCGGATTCTGCGCGCAATCTGAAAGTATCGGAGAAGGGGGTTATCCGTATATTAACACTGAAGTGCATTGTTGGTTTAAATGTATTTGTGTTATTGTATATGCCTGGTACAAGTGCGTGTCGAATTTCTCACGTGTGAGGTTATCTTGTACTTGGTGTGGTTTCTCGAGTTATTTGTCAGAAACGGCTTTTCTGATGGCGGTTTGGTAGGCTGGCGTCGAGAGTTCTGTGTCGCCAGTTGGGTTGGGAGTTGACTCGAGTGTACGGATGTGAGCGCGGGGTTGCCGTTGGGGCAGCCCCGGGGGGGTCACCCCTTCTCCAACCCCCCTTTCCGGGCGGGGGGTTGCGCATTAATATAATACAACTTCGAAAGCAAAGTGCAAATATTATATTATTATTATTATTATTATTATTATTATTATTATCATCATTATCATTATTATTATATTATTATTATTATTATTATTATTATTATTTATTATTATTATTATTATTATTATTATTATTATTATTATTATTATTATTATTATTATTATTATTATTATTATTATTATTATTATTATTATTATTATTATTATTATTATTATTATTATTATTATTATTATTATTATTATTATTATTAATATATTATTATTATTATTATTATTATTATTATTATTATTATTATCGACTGAAGGCAGGGACAGGCGGCGCGTCAAACACCGCATCAGACTGAGGGGGAACGGTCAACGGACGAACTTGCTGGGCGAACCTCATCAGGTCGTTCACCCAAAGACGTAAGTCGTCGTTCACCATTTCGCTCATGACGGCCCTCGCCGTGGAGCTGGAAAGCAAAAAGATGTTGCTGAGAGTGTGACGGCGAAGACCAGCAGCCGCGGATGTAAAGGTGGCGTTGACGGGTGCCAGCCGGTCCAGACACGCGCGGTCGTCGGTTACATCCGCCGAGAGTCCAACTGTAAGAACCGCCAAAAGAGCCTGGCGCAAGAGATCCAGGCGGTCCGCGACCATCACCAGGTGGTCAACCGGGCGATCGGCACGTGGCCCATACAAGGCCACGTCAAAATTGCTGACGGCACGAAGCTGAGCCGCCACCGCCGCCGTAACATCGACGCTCTCCCCCACAAACGACTGGATATCCGCGGCCGACTCGCCGAGGTTCGGGGGCAAGCGTCCCCGAAGCAGCCAGTGTTTGCGAGATGACATTTTTTTCCACATGGCCGTGTCGTCGGTGAGCTGCGATTGCTGTACATGGCGCTCCCTCGCATCTCCGCTGCCCCGCACAGAAGGCTCACGGTCGGAAAAATTGTCAACAAACTGCTGGAGGAGCACTTCGTTGTTGGCGATCTTGGATACGCTGCTGGTGACGGCGTCCCGAAGGCCAGCCACAGACAGGAGGACGTTGTCCAGTGTAGATTTGACGCCTAGTATATCCGTGTCTATTCGGGAAAACTCGGATGCCACCTGGTTTTGCCAATGCAGAACGTTAGCCGTCGATACTGCTCCCCCCGAGGCTGCCGGCATAGATGAAGGACCAGCCGAAGCCGCAGTGGTGGCAACAGCAGCCGCAGCGTTGGCCTGGCGAACGGACGCAGCTTCTTCCGCGGCCTGGCGAGCCTCGGCCTCGGCTATCCCAGCACGGCGTGCGTCTACCTCCGCTTGCACAGCAGCTACAGCAGCATGAGCATTCGCCTCAGCTTCTGTTTGTGCAGCAAACCTCGCAGCCTGCGCCTCGCGCGCAATAGTAGACGCATTGGCCGTGGCCTCCGGCGACTTGCTCTCGTCGGACATCCCGAACTCAAACTAGTCTCACACCTTGGACCTGTAGCTCTGCCTCTGCTCCACTGCGCTGCTACGTGTAGGTTGCGGCTACGTACCAGACAAGGTGTGTTTTACCAAGGGCTACGATTCATGCTGCCATGAATCACCGCAGTCATCTGATTGGCTTGAACTTCTTACGTACGTACAAAACTCACATTCTCTTCTTCCGAGAATATTCTGCATTATTATTATTATTATTATTTATTATTATTATTGTTATTATTTTTATTGTTATTATTATTATTGTTATTATTATTATTGTTATTATTATTATTGTTATTATTATTATTGTTATTATTATTATTGTTATTATTATTATTGTTATTATTATTATTGTTATTTATTATTATTATTATTATTATTATTATTATTTATTATTATTATTATTATTTATTATTATTATTATTATATTATTATTATTATTATTATATTATTATTATTATTATTATTATTATTATTATTATTATTATCTTATTATTATTCTTATTATTATTCTTATTATTATCGGTTTGTTGACGAATTGCGTTCAACTGTGCTGTCAAGTACCAGAACCGCAACAACAACACACGTTGGCCTATGAATTATTACGGGGGACCATAGTAAATAGGATCTACGGCATACACAATAACCTATATTTTTCGCTATTTTTACAAACAATATTTGGTCCAATTTTCTATGGTCCCCCGTACTATTAGTAGTACGTTTCCCAACCTGAATACCATATATATATGTGACGCGGAGATTGGCTGATCTGGGAAAGTCGTGCACTTTTACGTTGGGCAATGACTGACCGCGGGGTTGTTGTTTTTTTTTTTTTTTTATATATCATCACTTTTACTTTCCAGCCCACTCGTATGAGGTTTTACCCTCGACGATCTTCTGGACAAGCCGTGGTCACAGGTGTCGTCCCTTCTCCCCCCCGGTACGTGCCTTTAGTTTTTATCGCGCATAGGGTTCAGCATTCCCATTGCTCGTCGATTTTCATCGAAGGTACGGCTAACTCACGCTCTCGCGCTTTCCGCTAATCAATTTTATGCAAGAAAAAATCCCTATGAGCATGCACTCGGTGAGACTCGAACTCACGAAATTGATCTTGATAGGCTCGCGGACCACCTACCAAGCCGCCGGGGCCCAAGGTGTCTTTTTTTTAGGTCAACCAGAGTACGCTCTCAAGGTATCCCAGTAGCCACCTGAACAGCAGTGCTCCATATCGAAAGACATTCGAAGTCGATACGATATCGATCACCAAACTTACAAGCCTTTCTGTTTCTATATTGTTACAGAAAAAAATAGTGCCCACATAAAACACATGAAAGTTGCCAGAAGATGGGGGCCATAAGACGTTCGACACGCTACATCGAATGTTTAATTTTTCTCAGTTCGTTGTACCCCACGTTAGATACGGAGTCCAGCGCCATATTAACCGTGAGTGGTAGGTGTCGGCTTTCGCCTAGAGGAATCTTTCGACAAACAAACCAACAAGCTCGAAACCTTTTTATCATAAACAAACATGACTATTGTGCTTTAGGTTTCGGGAAACTCGAATATGTCTGGTCACTGGCAACTCCACGTAATTTCATAGGAACCGCTCGACCTTTCGAAGCACTGCTGTATTTAAATCAAATGCCCCTACGCACGTACGAGGAGGTCTTGGTAGCCAGGCAGCACTTTCTTTTGATTGGACGTTACATCGCAAGTAAGTGGCGGCGTCATCAAAATAAATGCATCCCTGCGACAACCACAGTTATATTTGTTCGAAGATCAGCCGTGATGTTCCTGGGCCAGTTTATGATACCTCTCCACACCCCCGCCCGGTCAGTTTGCTTATACTCGGCGCTTCTCATACCAACTCTACCAAAAAAGGTGAGACAACAAATATTTTGACAAGAGCATATAAGTACATAATACTACAAAAAAAGGTGTTATCTTCAGCGGTCTTACTTGCGAGTGGACGAGGGAGGAATTAGTTGAACACTTTTTGCCCATAGCCAAAGAAGGGGTGTACCTTAAATTTGGAGACGGTGGGGAGGCGGAGCTGATATTTGCGGCCGCGGATCTGCGGTATGACTAGGATGGAGTCGAAAGTGTGGCAAACCTCATGAATGAAATCAAGAGATCGATTCCAAGCAAACCTGTACAAAAGAGTGATCCATGTATCAATGTGCTGCACTTTTGGCCACAATGCAGTTTTACAAGCAATTCCAATTCAAAAATGTTGATTGTCCCCAATAACGTGGGCACGATCCTGATGTCGTTGTAATAATGAACAGCAGTCTCGATGTATTATTACGGGGGACCATAGTAAATAGGACCTACGGTACACGCAAAAACCTAAATAGTTCCCTATTTTTACAAACAATATTTGGTCCTATTAACTATGGTTCCCCGTAATAATGAAAACTATCCATGCAAGGTCTGATTGTCCGTGACATCGGACCGTCTGTGCGCCACAGCAGTAAATGCCAAGCATAACACTACACTATTAATAATGCCTGTTGTAGCATATGTCTATTGTGCTGTCTGGCGTGTCCACAAACGGCATATCTGACACTTGTAATATATGGACGGTCGTTCGGTGCGTAGAACCACGCAGATCAATGAGATGGAAAATCGTACATCAATCTCGTTCAGGTCTTGCCTGTCTTCAAAAATTTCCCTAACACCGCGGGACATACGAATAAAAACAGATGGGGCATCTTACATACCGAGGGTATAGTGTGACAATGTGGAGGGGGGGTACTTCAGACCAAACTCGAAATGAAATGTTTCACAACGAACGAAACACATGGAAATCACCTCCAATTAATGCCGATCTCGGGCATACCACCTACCACCGAACGTAAGCCGGGCGACACACAGCGAAGCGTGATCATAGATTCACCATGACGTTGTGAGGGTTCGCCTCTTCTGTCCTTCTCGGCATCACCACCTCTCGCTTCCCACAGGACAATGATGGCCAAACCGTTAAGTAGAAACTAGTCATCATTCGGTGCATGTCAGGCACGTTGGTATAGGTCTAAAATTGTGTTCACAGGTCATCAGAGCTCGCGTAGACCTGCGGCCGAAGGTGAAACTCGTTATTCGTGCTCGCCCGTCGCCTGAGCTACAGAGCTATTTACACTACCCTGAGTTTATTTTGCCCGTGTCGTTGACCGAATACTTGTAACGTTGCTCGAAATTTCACTGCACAGGAGATAAAAGCGGAAATACCGCAAGACTACCAATGGCCGGACTTGATGAGTATCGCGGCAGCATGAAGTGGGAGGGGCTCATCCCGTCAGAGCAGGCGCCACGGGTGTGGGATGAAGGTTTCCGCTCGTTCCTTGTCAAGTACGTACAATCGTCCGAGAATAGCTGTAAATGTGATACACACAATTTGAGCGTCAATAACAACATTAAATTTACTGGGTCAAAAAAAGGAACGACAAGATAGGAGTTCGTTCTTCAGGAGTTCTCTTTTGAAGCTGTCAATCGCGTTTCTACCATCACTACTACTGTAGTGCGCATATATAGTGACCGCAAATATGTACATCGGCTTCAAGTTCAACATAGCGAGTGCTTTGTTCAATAATTTTATACTGGTATAGATATGTCTTCGCCTACTGGAGTTCCTGCTTCAGTTTTCGTGTTGGAAGATGCGCCCGGTGCAGGCTGTATCCGATTAACGCTAAGCGAGTTCTGGCACCTGCTACCAAGCCGGCCCTCGGTGACCGAGTTAAATGCTCCTTTATGGCCGGGCTCACCCTCGAGGAGGGAAATATCATTGCCACTGACACGCCCTGCCCGCCCGTTGCATGGTTCGTGGTTGGGCGATTTAGTGTTTGCCAAATGCAGGTGAGTAACTCTTGAACCAATCGCAAAAGCCGTATTCTGGTATATGTTTACTTTTTCATTATGATATAACATATCTGTTATACTGTGTAGGGCGGCAAAAACATGTTTTAACTACTCGAGCTACTGTAGTGTGGGTCGAAATTGTTTTGGTCATCGATACAATATAGTCCTCCAGCGTATGGATCGGATGCTGGGTACGATACCATGCGAATTAGTGTACCTGCGTGTGGCATCGTGTCGATCTCATCGAAATGCGACGAGACTCATGTTCCAGAAACGGTCGCCTCCTCTAAGAAACAAGGGAAAAAAGGAACGATAGATGGTGGTGTGAATATTCAACACTAAATGTGACACATTTACATCACAACTAGAATACCTGGCATGTGCGTTAGGGATCGGTGTTTCGTGATCTCGCTCCTGACGAGAGCTGGCGTCTAAGTAAAGTTTGAGATTTGACGAAGAAGCGGGAAAGCTGTAAAAAAAAACAGCCTCTATACTACACCAACCTTTTACTCCGTCCACCGGCCTCAAGGTTGATACATACTTTAAGCTCAACTCAGAAGGGTTACCCTGATTACTGTGCTGGAGAAGGCGTGGTCACCGATGTCAATCACTAGCTCTCGCCGTATTGGCCTCCCTGGTTCCTTCGAGCTGAGGTTCGGCATTCCCACTACTGCTTTGTAGTACGTAGTCGAACTATGCATAACTCTTACGCTCTCCTCGTGCTTTCGGTGGCACGAGAAAAAAATTGCAACATCAAAATTGTTTGGGAGAAATACTGGTCTCTTAGAATTCGTACATTGCCGTTGAAAACTTTCAAATGGTGACAACGACTTCTTTCAATATGCATTCACCATCGAGTTTGGGCAAATTAGTGAATGTTTTGGCATTTGACCACGGTTTCATAATTTTGACAATTACTAACACAAACATGTTGAATTCACGTGATGTTCGTAACGTCCACTACTGCAAAAATGTGCCAGAGCAGCAAGGACGAGTGTGGCTGCGTAGCACGCTCAATTGTTTCACATGTTGAATCCGTACACGTTTGTAGTCCTTCAAAACATCTACGGAGGGCGGATAGACCAGCCGTCTGCGTTGATTATAGCCTATTGATATTACGGGGGTCTATAGTTAACAGGACCTATGGTGTACATAAAAACCTATATATTTGCCTATTTTTACTATCAAAATTTGGTCCCGTTAACTATGGACCCCCGTAATAGTACGTCATCCTGACATGTTCTACGGACACATACTACGTGAGGGCATTTTGTTAATCTGTACAACTAGCTGGTGTGTTGTTTTCTTGGGCAGAATGAACTATTGACTTGTTCATGAGGCAGACACAACAGCATGTACTGGCGCACATCTATTGAGTACAAAATGACATGTCAGAAAACGTGGCATGTGCCGCAACCGCAATTCAAAACCTGCCCGGCAAAAGAAACCGTTGTCTGTGATCCAAAGCTTGAACCGACTGATGCCCTCTCCTAACTGCTCGGAAACTGAACATCGGTTGCGAGTGTTGCCCCCCCTCCCGATCTTTGGGCGTCCTCGTATCCTTTATACGCTTCCCGTGCGTCTATGGACCATGGCACCTGCGCTTATACTTGAGAACCCCGCAGTAATCGTATGGAAACCTCCCCTTACACCAAACACCCCCCCGCGCCAAACCGTAGCTGCGTAGACCATGCGTACACCTTAGGCGAGAGTATTCAAGGTAGAAAAGACGCGGGACTAACAACGTACTGTTTCTTTCTAGATGTGCTGAAAACCTACGACACAGCACGGATAAATGGATTGTGGAAAAACTGTGGGAAATAGAAATCAGAGAAACTATGTTGAGAATGATGGAAAATATTACGGAAAGTGCGAAAAGTACTGTGATGCTGGACGGGGAAATGCCGAAGTATGTTGATATTTTACAACGAGTTGCACAGGGATGTACGTTGTCACCTAACCTATTCAAGATATATATATATATATATATTTATGACCTCATAGCGGCAGTGGAGGCAGCAAGGCAGGGAGTCACGGTCGGGGAAGATACGGTGTCGGGATTGATGTTAGCGGATGACTTCGTGGGGATATCAGAAACACCCGAAGGATTGCAGGAACAAATAGAGAGGAAGGCAGTAGAATACACCAGGAAATGGAGGGAGACGGCGAACGTCAAGAAATGCGCCGTAGTTGTTAGTAACGAAGATAAGGTAAACCCGGTAAATTTCGGTTGAAAGTGGGGAGAAAATGAATTGCCGATCGTCGGCCAGTATACATACCTTGCCGCAGAGATATCTAAAGACTACTCTTGGGATACACATATAGCAAAAGTAGTAGGAAAGGGTAAAGCACAACTCGGCAAGATGGATGCGATCCTAACAGACTCGCACCATGACACTACGAGTAAGAGATGTATCCTGATGAATGTGATAGTACCGAAGCTGTAAAATATGCGGGAGAAGTATTGGAAGGGACCGCGAATCTCGCAAAACAGTTGGAAACAGTACAAATGACAGCAGCTAAAATACTCCTAACATGCTCAAGTACGCCTAGTAATACAGACCTTAGAGCAGAACTGGGAATGCACTCACTCAAGAAAAATAGAGTCATAATGAAGTTGAAATGGCAACATAAAGTAAGGAATGTGCCAAAAACGAGGTTGCCAGCCATGGTTGATAGAGCTGTATGGGAGGAAGTAACAAAAGGGCGAGCTGGGATAAGGTAGGATGCGCGTAGTTGAGAAAGTATGGAAGGATATAGGGGGAAATCAAGAAAATATTGTGTCCGCCGGGAAGTCCGGGAGGTACAAGGCAGAATTAGAAGAAACGATAGAAAGAAGGGAAAGGCTAGCGCTAAGAAACAATGTGGAATCGGAATAACACTTAGATATATATGGGGGATTGAAGGAAGGAATGTTGAAGAAAACGTGTTTGCATGGCCCAATGGACTTCGCGCAAACACGGAAACTGCGCTTTCGTGTGGAGGACCTGGACCTGCCAGAAAGAAGAAAGAGGTATACCAGTAGCCGGGAGGAGGGGGAAGTAGACGCACAAATGTGCCCGTGTGGCAAAATAATAGAGAGCGGAACTCACATAATAGGAGAAGGTGGAATATACAAGGAAGAACGGGATGTGTTAGAAGAGAAGATGAGGGAAATAGACGAATGTGACATGGGAGGAATTTGATACACTGAATGTCAGCGAGATAACGATCGCTATCCTAGGAGTTAGATGGTGGCCACAGGCGGCCAGACAGGAAGGGGATAAGAGTAACAAACCATTTCAATGTAATATATGGAAACAACGAAATCAGCGCCCAATTGTTGGAGGCGTCTCTATTAGGAGTAGGAACGATGCTCCGTCTCGAAAGCGATGCGTGGTCAATGGTCAAATGACTAAGGCAAGCAAAAAATGAGTAGGTTAATAAGCAAATGCCCCCCCCCAAGTCATGGACTCGCCTTGTATGTAGCACTGGTCGGAAATAATCATTATTCAAGATGTAGGTGTTCTTGATCAAGATTGACATTATGTCCTCCCGTGGTTGGTCGTGGTAAAATGCTAGCAACAAATCACGCGGCTCCGTCGTGCAACTGCCCGTACCGACTGCGAGCCTCCCATAGATTTGGGGCTCAGGTTCGTGGTGGGGTCGGCGTTTGGTGTCGAGTCGTGTTGGTCAGGGACGACGTGCAGGGTTGATATTCACCACACTGGTCCTGCACAAAATGGTGTGCCCAGCAGTACGAGACACAACAAAAGCCCAACCTGTACGTATCAACACCCCTTCATGCATATGTCGCATATCGTTGGTAGAAACCGCCGTTTGCAGGAACGCGCTCGTCGCTCCTGCTGGGGACGAAATCCTGACACCTCAGACGAACAAAAAAATCTAAGATATCATTAAAAACCCCGGTTATTCAAGAGGGCATTTTTGCTTACAACCTCCAAGCAGCCACAGCAACAGTTACTTTGTTTTAGTTGGCGGATAATGTTGTGCGATCTTCAAATATTTTTTAATTGGGAGTATATGTTGTTCTCAAACAACGAAGATATCGCTCACGACAATGAACGGTTTGTTTTAGGGATTCACCTATACACCGATTATGTGTCGCAGTATTTACAGGCTTGGTGGCGTTTTGTATTTTAGGTACGCAGAATATGTCACAAGCGAGGCAAAATCGATTTGTACAACAATGGTGTGTTAAAAGGGATCCCGTCGGGGTTTCCTGATGCATCCTCCCTCGGAGAAAGAGCCACTCAGGAACACAAAAGAAGATTACTTTTCGATCACCCCGTTGTTCGGCTTCTTTCCGACTGCTACGAGTGTACCAGAAATCGCTTTGCTCATTGTATTGTTTATTTTTTTCGCGCTGATTTTTTTGTTGTCGGTGGCTTGGGTTGCTACGCTTGGGCCGTTCTCGAACAGGTATGGGATGCTTACACAAGGGGTGTACGACGTGTTCACCATGGGCGACTTCGGTGACAAAAACGAGCAGGGACTTCACGGCACTTCACGCTTCAACGACGACTTGGACGCCTTCACGAAGAAAGGACTCAAGTTTAAGTGAGCGATACCTATTTGAGAGGGGGTGGGGGGGCCGAGAGGTCAAAGAGAGGGATTGTAGCTATATACCCATATTCGTGTTTCTGCACAAACCATAAAAATATAGCTCACCAGGTGGGACAATTATATCCGGGGGGGGTGGGGATGACTGCGGGGTCAGCGAGTGGAGTTTTCGTTATAACGGTAGGGTGTGTACCCTAATTCAAGGCAAGACTCGAGCTTCTGTATGCCATTGCACCCATTGGCTTGCTTTCGGTTCGGGTGCCTCGACCAAGCCAGTACTTAAGCGATTGAAGCATGCGACGTCACGTTGAGCATCAAGACCAATTCGGATATCTTCATCACGCAAGTGCAAAAACCCCTTTCAACTAACACCATTTACGCGTTAGTGGTAATTACCACAATTTCGGTCAGCAAGGGCGGAATCTATCACGTTTTAGAGGTGAGCTTATATCGCGTTTTAGAGGGGAGCCCACGCTGAGCAGTTTATATGTTTCTGAATATCTCTTTGCACCAACGCCCCGAGAGTATGTCAGTGGCACCGTCATAGTAGAGAGCGGTTCCTTCGAATCAGCGCTCGCTTTGAGTCAGTGTTCGAGGAGCTCCTTCCAATACCAGTGCACGGCCCAACGCCTTGACCACTGCTGTAAGGCATGTTGGCTTAATACCTGATTAAGCGCAGCAGTTTCTACACGTTAGGTTCTGTTAGCAATTGCAGGTGGTGGTGGACGGTAGTGGTGGCTCGTTTCGCGCTCGGGGGGTGACGATTTGGTAGTGTCGTTTGTCGCACCAGGTTTCAACAAGGGACGTACATTTCGGGTAAGAGCATCACGAAGGCAACCGCAGGTATGAATGGTGGACAACGCTTCTCGCCGTTACACGAGGTGGTGCAGTGTCCCCTGCACTTAAATGATCAAATAATGTTGATAGCAACCCCTGTCAACCTGCGCTTTCCCGGAGAGGAAGCCACATCATCAGAGGATCAGCGGTTGCGAATTAAGCGGCAACAAGTTTTATGGGCTATCGATTAGAGACACCGTCGCAGGCCGTCGCCAACGTTACTCCAACGGAAACCCAAGTCGAAGGAATAGTGCATCGCTGATGTCCATCGCGTTCGCCGTCCAGTGACAGAGTAAAGAGTGCGCATGTGGTGGAGAAAGAAGCGAGTATCCAACCCTTCTTGTCCCCGGTTATCATATTTTGCGGTAAACCCATACCTCGCCGTCGCCACTTCCATGTCTGCTGCGAACCCCACACGAGTTGTTCCGTCGCTCATGATACAACTGTTATTGTTGAAGCGTCATCGTCACGTTTTAATGTTAACGTGTAAAAACCAAACCGTTCCCTTCCGTGCGTCACTGCTTGTCACGCGTCTTTGATTGATCTTCGGCCGCTCGATCCAACGGGCGGTCTGTGGCTGGGTGCATCGACCCGATCCGTTGGCCGGCCTGTCGATGGGTGCCTTGGTCGATCCGGTGGGCAACGGTCGCATTCTGTCATCAGTTACGTGAACCACGAGGGCGAGAGAAAGAAAGAATACGATTTCACTGAAGACTACCACGTCGTGAGTTTCTATGAAAAGGGGAACAAGAGCATTGTTCACAGTTCTTAATATTATGGTATAGAGAGGATCTAGTGCGATATTGTACCTAAGTGCAATATGCAGTATTCGAGTGTAGCAGTGTTCGGGGTTTTCGCGGTGAGCACTCGATATACTTCCACAACAACACTTTTGTTGTTGATAACATAAGTGCAACAACGTCCGTCCGTTCGATGAACTAGTGTAGAGTGGCGATGTTGAGAGACCTCCCCGTGATGTTTTGATCACGGGTTACTTAACGCCCATGCCGCCCGGCAAGACGTCGGGTGGTTTGTTGCCCTGCCGCGTAGGATGATAGTCAATGAGAATGGTGGTGAGGCTGATGTTGGAAAGGCATACCGTGATCACCCTGATTTCCATACATTCTATTGGCATAACACTTCATGGCGTATCGACGTAACGTTCACGGTGCTCCTGAAATGAGGGGCCACCCATTTCCATTGGAAGTACTGTTTTTGTATTTAACCTGTAGCATAATATTTGTCAAACGCCTATTGTAGACCATGACAGTGCTGTTAGGACGACGATTGTACTTTTTTTATTAGTGAGTCTGTGGGTGATCTAACGATCTCCTCAAACAAGGAGGCAACGCAGGGTTCAACTCTTTAGAAAGCGTCATCGTGAATAGCGTCACTATCTGGGTGGGGTGATAAGGTGCGTGCTGTCGATTGATATTCGATGTTGGCCAACCGTCATCAACACAGGACCCCAATCTGGCGCAGCAAATGTGCTTCGTTATTACGGCTGTCGTGTATCCTTGTTGGTTTGGTGGGCACATCAGCAATAAGAAATACGCGAGTACAGGGGTATGTATCACGGCCTATAGGTTCGTCTGATGTTAATTTTGACACGTTTGGAATATGTTCACGTGGTTCTCGATATGGTTCGACGTATGGTTGTATGTACCCCGTTTGAAATTATTGCACATCCTACGCCGCTATAAGACCCGGTATCGTAGTCTGCTCGTCGCTACCGGAGTGTGAACGCTAGCCTCCGCTATCGGCCTCACTACATTCATATGACCCCCGGAACAGGATAAGTATACAATTGCGACGTCAGCACGAACCACCCGGTCATTTTCACCAAAGGTTTTCTGTTGTGCACAGTAAACAACCAAACTTAGGAGTTCGAACGCCCATCGTTGCCAGTCTCGTGGTGACAGTCCTCTCCCTTTTTTTCTGTCTTTTACATCTCTCCCAGGTGACGCGCGACATGTTGGTCAATATCGAGGAAGGTGGCTAACATCTTCTGCAGCCCGCGTTCATTTCTTACCGCTGAAGACAACTGGTTCGGCTACATCGCGCTCTCCAATGACGAGAAGGAGGTACGAATACGTTCACCCAAACGGTTTATGAGGCTTACCACTTATGGAGTACTGTACGCTACCTAATGCTGGCCCCGGGAAAGATCAAAGTGCTACCTCGATCAACAGTTCCATAACCCAGGTATAAAAAAACAAAATTGAAATCAGGAACTATATTTTCAGGGATATGGCATGCCTCATTGCATAATCCCGCCGTGAAAGAGCTCCATCAGTGAGGATTGGTTTAACCCAAACTTTCGTTAGGTCCCAATTATTGCACGGGTATTGTATTAAAACGTAGAGCCGTACCATGGTAGAACGGGTCGCGCTTTTGGGGCTGATGCTACTAACGCGGGGCTTCCTGAAAACGAGGAGCGACCGACTACTTGACTCCTTTTTAGTAGACACTAGTTGCTAACATGTGCCGTTCTATATGTATACCCGACACGTAGATGCGTTCAGCGGTAGTTAGGATGCGTTGCATTCCCACTGAAAAACAGTCCTTTGAGGGGGTATCCCAAGAAAATTAAAACGAACGCCCTCCGGCGACACGAGTTTGTTTCGCATGCACGAACCATTCCCGGTTCGTGCCGATGTTGCATACATACAGCTTGCAATAATGTCCCCGACTGAGGATTGTCCGAGTACTAGGTTATGTATTGCACATTCCGGCGACAATGTGAGGTTATGTAACGCGACCCACCAAACCACCCAAGAAAATCCTGTCAAACCTTGTTCGATCTACGCCGGGTTCGAAGGGAGTCGTGGAATCGATGAAACTCCGTAACCATAACCCTACTGAAGAACAGTGGCACCGGCCTGTGCCCTAGGGACGTCGGTTTTTAAACGCAAGGGCCAACTACAGAATATTTTCATGTTAAATGGATAAGTGGTCGCACACGATGTGCTAATCACCTTCCATCCCAACCGAATTATGGTACAGAGACATGGTTCTGGTGTGCTATGCAGGCGTGAATAAAGTACAACGTCTTCCTTCGGCGCACCTCCCGAACGTGGGGGAAGAAACGCATCTCATTGCCTTTTTGAAGGATGTTAGTGGTCGGGTCGATTTGGTCGATTTTTTCACGGGTTCTGTCCTTCGCTCGATCTTACGGTAGGGGTTGCAAGTCCGGTTTCATCATTTATAACCATATCGGATAATCAACTAACAGTTGGTATGTTATATGTTTTCTTCGTAGTATACCAGGTCTTTAATCTTGGACTAGCGCGAAACATATTGGTCGGGTTGCTCAATAAACATTTCCGAAATCACCTTCCGGGTAAGGTATTGAGTTCCCCGTTAGAGGAGCTCAGACTAAAGTACCAACCCCACCCTCGCCTTGCTCGCGAGGTTACATCAATGATGAGGAGAATGGATCAGTCAGTCGGTTTATGCAGAGGACACGGGAAAAACCTAAACCGGGTCGATCTTCCGACGTTTTCACGGGCACTGTGCTGACTGGGTGCGTGATCCCGCCATTGCCCAGCGGCCAACGCTGACCGTGTTTACGATACTGAGATGCTTTAGTGAAACGCTGCCAACAGTATTGCTAAGAACGAAATCCATCAAAAGATTGCTACTTCCGCCACGCCTCCCCACCTACGTCCCGACTGCCGGAACAGCTGTTGGTCGTGTTTCGAGGCACCCAGACTCTTAAGGAGTGGGAGGAGAACGCTACTGGGAAAATGACTCTGCTGGAAGGCGAGCCGCCGGTGACCGGCCTGGGGCTTCTGTGGAACCGTGACGTGAGTTGGCCTTTTTTAATTCGACAACAACCGTGTTAGGCACAGGGTGCCAAGCGATACTACAGTAGGTGTTGAGGTTGTTTAGACCAAGCGTTCAGATGGATTTGACATCACTGATGAGGCATTGCGCCGGACGCGCTGAGTGGTATACTTCCATCCCACATTCGTTCAAATTCAATTATACGTCTGATGCCTACGGAATGCAATCGTGTATTGATCTGAGCTCGGAGTAAACCTAAACGCCGGCTGTTGGGTGGTGTATAAACAACGCCTAAAGCGCCAATCACAAACGTTGGTTGATGCGCACAAAGCAGCGCAGTCGTGGAATTCACCTCATGATTCTCGCACCATCAGGTTGTATGGCGGAGCGGAGGAGGGGTAGCGGGTGGGGGGGGGGGTCCGGACGATAGCCAACTCGTATTTTTCGCTTGTTGTTTGATAAAAGTTAAATAGGCGCTGTCCCATATTTCTCGTCGTGACAACATTGTTGTCAACTGATCGATACCCGTTACGGGTTAGTCAATGCGCGTGCTGCGATTGGCGTATTACATTGTGGCGTCTCAACTGAGGAGCTACCCAACCATTGAAGCGTTTGTGGTCCAACTATAGTTGGCTCCAGACCTAGATAACTGGGCTTCTCGTCAAGTGAGTGTGTATGGTTTACTTCAAGTAATAAGTTCGGTGCAACATTGATCACCTCCGGTTAACAGACCTCGGACATATGCTTATGCACTCCAACCGCACAATATCTCACTGGCGGTAGTGACGGAGAGGCGTGTCGGTATCTCGCCACTATATGTGACTGGTGGTATGGGAGGAGCAATCACCGTTACCGATTTTGTTTTCTGTGAACGGACTCTCGTCACGTAAGAAGAGGTATACGTTTATAACATCAGGCGCAATCAGGTGAACGATACTGTCGACTACTTGGTAGGTGAGTATACATTAATTTTGACCAAATCAAAAGATTTGAACGATATTGGGTAGTTTTCTAGTGAAGTAGACTCGTCTGCAACGGATGTGTTCACCTGGTAGTTCTACCTATATCGTTGCATATCTAGTGCTTACTCCGAACTGGCCTCGAGAAGGGGGGTCCATGCTGGGAACCGATGTATCTCGAATTACCGTGAAGGGTTGCTCTATTTGTATCGGCATAGAATACACAAATATGATCTAAATGTTGTATAATTATTTCGCCCATCCTGGGTGTTGAGTCCTCCCCTCCTGGTATACGAAGATATCAAACGCAAATAAAGCTAGTTTGTTGAGAGGTGGCCGGTTAACGACTTATGCCAGCTGGTGTCCCCGCTTATGTCCCCACGTGCAGCTACTGATGTGCCACACGGGGTTCCAGGAGCTGTACGAGCAGCAATCATTGACAGGCCTCGAGTCTCCCAGGCAAACCGTGAGCAGGATGATCGAGGCGCACAAGGCAACGATCGACAAGGTTACCGTCGTGGGGCACAGTCTCGGCGCTGGTAAGAGAACTGTTGAGGGACGCGTGCTACCGTTGGGATGTGTGTGTTGATGAATGCTTTGGTGGAGGTTCACCGATATCGTCAAGAAGCTCTCCTCTCGAGGAGCTCAATACTCCGCTCAAACCTAACTTGGAGAAAACATGTGATGGCCCACCCGATGACTCATGTCATCTTATAAATGCACCGCGAGCAATGTTTGTTGTCAAGAAGCTTTGTTGCGTACTTCTGCGCACTAAGTTCCCCGTTAGCCATAAAACAGATTGTCCAATAGGTTATTCCTCTATCGGAGCCTTCGTCGTTTGTCATCACATTGAACAAATATCTCTACCCAACTACATCAGTACACCCAGTGTCCGTCCTGATTGGGAATCCTAGAAATATACAGATTCTCCAATTTAACCAGGTGAAGAAGATTGAAAGCAGCCCCATTGTTTCCGCACGGTCCTCTGATAGCTATGCTGTCAACGTTCATTTTTGGCTGATCTACTTCGTTCTGTTCAAACTGCACTATCTAGGTCGGGTGGGTGTATGCTGAAGATGGTGTTTACCAATGTAAGGATAAGCACATCACTCGAAGTAGTTACGTGTACCATCCAACCACTGGCTTTTTTTTTTTCCAAAACCCCCCACCAAATATCCCATGGCAACATTGTAATAAACGAAGCTTGTGTCGTAACGATGTTGTGGTGGATTCAGGGTTAAGAGGCTGCCCGTCGGTAGGACAGATGCAGGACGAAAGAAAATGGGCTACCCGTATCATTGCATGCGTCTGCTCTTGCCGCAGGGTAGAGAACAGGTTAACTGCGCTGGATATATGTCCCCCAAGGAACATGCACGATATACCATACAGTTATGTTCTAAATACACATGATAAGAGTGCTACCTGTCTGATAAAGTTTAATCTGTCACAGCGACCAGCTAGCAACGGTATCAGCGATGTTGCCCGGCCTTCAGGAGTGTTTGATGAAGGTGATCCCACATTTTCACACCTGCGAGGCATAGACGCTTGCTGCGGTATAGGCTAAGCCCTTCTCGTTTTTACGGCACCTTACCTAGGCAGAAGTGTATCTCACGTGCCGAGCTTGAGAAACAACATGCTTCAAATCATAGCATGTGAAACATTGCCGTCTTAGGTTTATATATCTAATTGGCATTCCGACGAAATTTGGTACGGCCTCCGGCGAATAGCCCTATCAGGAACACTAGCTCTATGGGGTGGTTGTTGCCCTATTAGCAGCACGCACTCCCAACACACCCCTACGGCTCTACACGCGTTCCCGAGCAGGGCTGCAACGAGGGCAAACCAAGAGGGTCACCGTTTTCTGAATCTCCCGCGAAATACAGGCTGGTCTGTCGCCAAGGTCAAGGAGCATACCCGCACACCCGTTGAGCCGAAAGGCAACCAGCTGCTGAATGTTTGTATCAATGTCATATCGTTAACACATTGAGCTCCGGCTGAAAGCTGACACGTACACTCACACCTGCCACTCCCGCCTTCGCTCGCTGCTGCTGTGTTCCTTGGAACTGCCTATACTTGACCGCAGCTATGGCTCTGTTGTGTGCAGTTCATCTAGCACGCTCTAAGGTGCTCGGAGACGTCCCTATTCTCGGCATCGGATGGGCCTCTCCTAAGATAGGCAACAAGTGCCTCTCGGAATGGGTGGAGTAAGCGCCAAACCTGCGCATCCTAAGGCTCAGGGTCCCCGTCGACCTGGTTTCCAACCGTATGCCAGGGCGTTTTGCAGTGGGGTTTCCATTCATTTTTCCAACTTGTTTCCGACAGAGGGTATCTTTAAGCGCTAATCAATATTGTTTTGATTGGGTTACCTAAATAAAATGTTTCGGTACATAGGTCTGGGCCATTGGATTACTTCTCAGGCCAAGCGGACAACGTGTGCTACGATAGAGATGCAAGGTTTTGACCGGTTTGTTTAGGGTTGACCAGGCTCCTTGAGCCGATATGTTTAGAGTCCAATCATGTCGTTAAGACTGGTTTCGTGGAAGTACCGATGTATGGGTTATGTGGTTGTTCATCTGACTGCACTGTCAGACGTTCGTTTTGTTCAATGTCAGCGTGTACCCTGGCCGTAGCGTTCGACGTACGCGACCATGATTCCTAAATGTCAGTTTTCGCGGCACAGATACGTGAAGACAATTTTGTGATTAGCTTGAAACTAAGCCCTACCGTAGCGAGCGTTAGACCGATGACGTTCCAGCAGTACGTACAACATCAATTATGTAGTGATGGGGGAATCTTTGACAATGTTTCTGCTTCAGAGGCCAATTGGAGTAAAGCTCAAGGACTGTTGCGGCCATAGTTGGGGTAAATACTCGGTTCACCGTTCACCACTAGCCCAACACAAGGTGAGCAGGGTGGCATGATTGATCAGTAATTAAGGGTCGTAGAAGACGGCAACAAACAAGAACACACCCACATTTACAATAAATAATGCATTCAACAGCACAAGATTAGTTTTACCCTTGCCATGCGTGCGAAATATAAACGTTTTCGTGGGGCATGGTGCGCCAGGCCACCGGGGGACGCCTCCTACGACTATGGATGAACGCTCTTGGTGGCGTACTGTATTACTTACGGAGTTCCTCAACGATGGATAAGGAATTTTCCTATAAGATCGGAATCACGCTCACGTTATGTAAACCCCATTAGACACACACACAAAGAGTGGACGGGGTTCTTCATAGTAGGCTTGAGCTTTCGCTTCTTCCGCAAGAACGTGCATGGGTGACGTAACCGGCTCCTCCCCAAAATCACCTCAGTGCATTTACAGTAGGTGCATCTTTCACGTACCTTGGGTCGGTACCCCGATGATCGAAACGGGTCTGCGTCAAAACCAGTAGCGGGAGGTAGTGAAACTGATTAAAAACAGTTTGGCGCGTGCTAGACGGTAGGCACAGTACCGAACGTGTCTGAGTCTTCTCACTTTTAACACTTGGAAACCTCACCAAACAACAGATTCCGATATACAATGCACGCTACGCGCGACAAACGACCCCTCCGAATGACCATCTAACCCGTCGACTAGGAAACACCTCGACGAATACAACTCTGAGGTTATTGCTATTCAGCTGAGAATTGGTGAACTGATCAAGCAAATGTTGGAAGAGAGGTTCGAACTTGTCCACTCGACGACGTCAAATGTAAAGGTGTTATCGACTGAACGTTAACGTTAAACGATTGTTTGATTGCCCAGCCCTGGGTTATGATTATATTGCTAGCCTACTAGTGCTTGGCGTTGTCGACGAAAATCTAAGTTCAAACCGTATCAGCAGCCTGAAATACGTCAACGTTATCGATGGGTAGCAGAAGGAAGGGTAGATGTGATTCTGTAAGAGGCATGCTTCATGATGGAAAAAGCGTGGGATCGATCCAGCATCTAGATCAAAACCCTTTCCGATGACGTATGATATCTTACAAGGGAAATGTTCGGAGAATCGGAACTGGAAAAATATGGCGTTGTGTAGGAAGTTATGAAAGGCAGACACCATACGAGAAACGTTTTACAACCGACAGAAAAAAAAATGTTTTTTATTTCTTTCAAATACTGTATTGATATTGTATTGTTGCCGACAAGAGCTCCTTTAATGGTCGGCCTCGCACAGTCACATTGTTTGCTTCCGTGAACACGCATAGTACGCGCTTCATTTATGTTACATACTGTGCGACAAATGCGATAGAATTCTCTTCTTGGTTGTTTTTTTTAAGCAAGTTCTGCTGGTCATATAAAAAAGGGGATGCACTCGCCCCATTCAGTATCAAGCCATCGCGGTGTGGGGCGTCAGTAAGGATATAATACCGTGTACCAAAACTACCAAGTGCGAGTGATCAAAATTCAGACCTGACACCGGCCAAAATGGGTAGCGGAGTCAGTCGAAGACTGCCTCATCGTGACTTCGTACGGCACATACTACACTTGGCTCCTAGGTGGTGGGCGCAACGCCAGGGCTGGTACTGTTGCATTTACAGGCCAGATGCTATATATCTGACATCTCGACTTTTGCGTTTCCATAATATCGATTTAATCAATGTGCTTAGTATGTAACTATTCGCTACTGCAGTACAACTCTATTTTACGACTTGGTATCGTTCATCAGGGGAAAAAAGATCACCAACGATAAGTGCTCGAACGAGGTGTTGAACAACGCAAGTGAAGAGCCTCATAAATACAAGAGGTGCGCCCCTACCCTGGGGCACGCTCTTGAGGCCTTGCAAGCAGAAACAGGAAACTCCCTTCCCTCGACCCGTGTGCAGCTTATCTCAAGTTAAATCTTCGTCGATTCGATCGGCCTGTAGAGATATTATCTTTCTTACTGTCGGTTGGTACCGCTACCTCCGTACAACTATATGTACTCACGAAAACCTTGTTACCTGAGCTTCTAAGCTGTCCACCGCAACTAGGAAACACGTACGTCGACCTCTTCCTGCGCCTGACGTGTTGCAGTGCCACCCGAGTGGTTGTTCGCCATTCTGACCGGCGGGTACAGGAACTTTGGAACAGAGCTCAACATGGACAACAGCAACTTGCAGGAGGAGGGTCTTGTCAAAACCAACGGTGAGTCCAATTCCAAATAACGTACGCTCCAGCTGGTGACAAACTTGCCATATATCAAAATGCACTGCTTCACGCTTTTTGCGTAGCTTCCTTTTTTGGGTTTGATTCGCCTTTATTTCCGTTCAGAAAAAGATTGGGAGTGATCAACGTTGCCGCTCATGCTGCTAGTTGTCGGATGGAAAAGCTCGACTACTCGTCATGGGGTATAGGAGCGTTAACGTATATAAACAGAGCCATTGATGTGCGCCATTCCCAGCCGAATATCACAGCATTTTATACACCCGCCCGACACAATATTGATATATTCACCTCGAAAACAGCGAGGAGTATCACGGATATCCACTGACGACCAAAATTGTTAGGAAGAGCATTTGGTATTTTGTTTAGCCATTTCGCATCACGAGGTTTCGTTTGCTGCAACTCTTCTGTCAGAGGGTCACGTAATTGATAATAGTGCGGGACGATACCTGCATCTAGGAAATGTTGTATCGTTTATCAAGGAGGGGGAAGTTTCTAAATTCTGAAATGCTTCGATTGTCGTCGGCTTCTGTCGGCATGGTCAGCATGGTACATCATGTATTCCCAGCAAACTCCTACGGTACCCCTCCTCGTTTAAACAGGTACATACGTCTTCTCGAAACAGATTCCAAGCACAAACATACCACTCCCATGATGTTCCAAGATATTTGATCATGGCCTACAAGTAGTCGTTTAGTGTTTCAGTGTTTGAAAACCATTTGTTCGTTCGGACTCAACACGAGAGGGGTTGGTTTCTCAGCGTCATCTTGGACCCCCGGTAAAAAGAGACTCCGCCCTCTCCTATCCATCCCGGTACTAGCTTTGCTCGATTTTATCACGCATATGCTTGTGTTCAGCACCCGCGCTTTTCGTCGATCAACATCGAATTTGAGTGATGTCGAACAGGAATGTAAAACCAAACGGGGTCCCAGCGGTCTGGGGCAACTCTTCCGTCCAAGGTCGTTGCCTTTTAGAACATAGTTTGGCTCAAACGTGCGATGCATGTCCCGTTCGCAAAGCGTCTCTATCGCGTGTATAACAACTAGACTCCGCGGAAAAACGCCGGCATTTCTCGCGCGTTCAGTGCTTACTCGTCATTTGCTCGGTGCTGACGAGATCGTTAGCCCAGGATGACGAGTCACGCGCGCCCACGAGCTCCGTTCCATGTTGATGGTGGACTTACCAGAACAATATGATCCACTGATGCACTAAAGATGCTTGGCCTCCCGACCCGGCTGCGTGACAGATTATCAATTACCACTTAACCAACCGTTTCCAGAGGAAATACTGGTCTTATTTGCTTGATTCAGTGTATGGTATGGTGTTGAATGAGAGCCGTGTGATATGCACGATTTAGAACACTTTGGCATGCACGATATGTATGCCCAACAATTAATATGGGCTGGTCAGGATATGTCCGATAAGTGAAATCGAAGACCTGAACCTCTCTTTACCCCCGCCCCTGTTGGTTTTCAATATGAACGTTGCTGCAATCACCTCTGCCAAAATATGACAAACTGCCATGTTTGGCTCAGGTGGAAACAGCCCATTCCATAACTTGGAGCAGTACATGCACAACGTCGACCCCAGCAGAGACCCCGCCCTCATGAACAAGGTAAATTAGGGGTTTCGCCTTGTTGCAATCAACCGATTCGTCCTCATTTCCGTACAACAATCACCGTGCAGCCTGTTGGTTCAGCTGCATGATTTGAAATGGGTCTCTGTTTCGTTGTGAACGGGAGATCTGGACGTTGGACTCACCGTATCGGAAATGTACGATACGTTATGGATGGTCGTGGCCTTTAGGTCGGAAAAAAAAAAAATGTCGGATATCCAAGATTACTATGTTTTATCTTTTAATGGAAACGCTTGCATGTGTGGGGGGTAGAACCCACGTATTCTGTGGGGTAGAGGGACACTCAAGCATTTACTCATATAACCCACAGCGGGTCCAACCATATTGGGAAGTTTGGGGGTTGAGGAATTCCGTGAGTGAGAGATATTTGGGACAGATGTTGCAATCTCGACAATAGGACGGCCCATTTGCTGAATTTCCGTTGCTTGAACCTCACGTATCCGGCATCGTATTCCTATCGGAACTGTCAGCAGCTATCGTGTCCGGTTCCGATACCTATTGGGTTGTTTTATAGAATCTCGGAGGATTAACCCGATGTCGAATCAGTTATCGAGTTCGTGTCGATATTCAGCACTTCATGGACTCAATACGGGTGTGGTGTTTCTGCCTACAGTAAGGCAGCACGATCTTCAACCAGAACTACAAGACTGGCCTGCAGCCACACCAACTACAGCCATCATGTGGTGTTTGTTGCCGTCGTTACAGAAACGTGCGTCTTTGACTCTGGTACAGTTGGTAGGGTCCCTCCTTCGGCGTTTTTGTATTCTCCACCGTGTACGGCACGAGCGGCATAAGCGCCCAGCAGTGTGGATTGGCTCTTGATCACCGCTGCGCCGTACTACTTGTTGCATTGAACTTCGGACAGCAACCTAGATAGCCCCTCAATCACGTGAGGGCTGTTGCTTCAGTTATCGTTCATAATCGAGAAAGTTCTCCTGTGTAAGGACGCCATGTACAGGGCATTAGTAGCGACGATAGCTGCCATAGTCAGTAGTCCAAAACGCCTCCGACGGTGATGTTTCCTATGTGTTTTGGTGGCAAGGAAATAACGGAGGAGATGCGTAACACAGAGAACATCAGGTAACATGAGCATCAACGACGTCTGCTCTAGGGTCCAGCCGACCGTCTGAAGACGGTGGCATGGAAACAGTTGTACAAATGATGCACGCTAAGGGGTGCACCTGTTTCTGAATCTTGACGTTTTCGGGAGCTGTGAATATATCTGCCTAGACGGCTTACTTTGAGGATCGGCTGACATTGTAACGCGATGCACAACGTCCACGGCTTGCTCACAGAATAGAAGTGATTCTAGCAGACAAATATCATTTAAATGATGTTGGGTAGTTCTTACGTTGTTGTGCCCATCAGCCACCCCAAACTAGCACGCTTGTTATACTGTCCTCCTCTCGGTTCGTCGGTATCTGGTCCGTCGCTTCCTCTAATTTTATATTTTTGTTTTTGTTTCTTCTGTTTTTCCGTGTTGTCCAACGGCCGCGGGCACGCCCAGTTTGGCGACGGGCTGCCTGATGAGTACACGATCAGGCATAACATCTCCCCCATGTGGCACACCCAGACGTGGCCGCGCACCATCTATCACTAAGCTATCATCTGCGAATGGGGTCGACATATGTACACCACCCTACGCGCTGAGAGCCTGGGTTACAGCAGTGAGCTGACGCCTGGTGCCTATTACCGTTGCGAACGCGTATACCATCGCCTCTCGTCTGGGTGATAAAATGTGGCTGTCGTCTTTAAGAGCATATGTTTTTCACTTGATTCCCTCAGTTCAAACACACAGACGAGTGGCCAATTTTGTGGTCGCCACAAGGTGGGGGAGCGGTGAACATATGCCCCGCCCATATATGTTTTTGCCAGGGCTGTACAATCGGTTCTGAGCTGCATTTTGCGCGACTGTCTCGCTTCGGTTGTTTTGGATCTTGGAAGTGGGATATTTCGCCGTATGAGGCGCTTTATGGCTTGGGAGCCGTGCTTGTCATACACAAACAATGGCCAAAGGGAATTTGTATGTAGTGGTTTTTCAAGGTAGAAGTCGAACTCGGTGGGGATATTCCTTCTCCACACTGGTGTCGATCTGCAGCTGACAGGTTGACCGCGACACTTGGATCCGATGTGTGTTCTTAGAAACGTCTGCCATACGGAATCATAGCAGCATGCGTTCATTCGTTGGAGAGTTATCTCGAAGTGTTTGTTCATGATCGATTTACAATAGATCTGGGCTATCCAGGTAATCTCGGTCGAAGCCTTAGCGAATGCGCCCGTCAGATGTTACCGCTGATGCCGTACGCATCCTCACGCGCGAAGCAGTTGCGACCAAGCGTTGTGTGTGGAGCGAAGGCTGTTCCATTAAATGTCGGAAGCAGCGTGCGGTGTGCGTACGAAATATCGGACTTGATTTCGCCCTGCATCGTAAACGTTCCAATTCGTGGTAAATGTGCTGGATCTTGAATATTTTTTCAGGTTTGATACTTCACTGGATACGGATTTGGTCTTAGATATATTTACGCAGACTTCAATCCACCTGTGGATGTTTTCTACAGGTGAGTTTAGGCCGTGGACCTGCTTTATCTTTGGGGCTTGGGATGTTGAACGTGCCTCCCGGAGCAAGCGGCAAACGGCGCTGGCGGCTGCTTGACCCTGCGGACATCGTTGTCTCAGCGATTGAAATATGTTGACAAGAGGGACGAGACCCCAAAGGGTGGGATGGGGGTGTGCACATAAAATTGCTTGCCTTAGATATTTCAACATTGGCAATACATGCTCTTCGTGATAGATCGCCGTCCCTTCTCCTGAAAGGGACACTTCCAGCATTTGGGGGCTCTTTACGCCATTCACCTATACTTCGCGAAATCGCTTTGGGCATATCATGCCAATATAGTTTCGTTTCGTGTGACCATCACCTACTATAGCGAAATTCCTCTCGGTAAAAATTGTTTCGGAATTATTTTCCATGTCACATTCGTCCAAATTCCTCGTGCTCTTGTACAGGACATCCTGTTGTTCCTTGTACGTTTCACGTTTGTCCATGACGTTGCTGCTTCTCTGGTATTTCCTGCCACAATGGGACATGTAAGCACCTTCTTCATACGCCTCCCGACTGCGGATATACCTGTCTTCTTCCTGGCAGGTTCAGGTCCCCTACTGGACTTTGCTGTGTTGCCTTTGTACCGGAGTCCATTGGGCCACGCTAACGTATTTCAGTTCCAATCACGTCCCTCAACCTCCCGCTTCAATCATATTTTTGGGGATGGCCTCGCCCGAATGATCACGTTTTCTTCGACGTCTGTATTATATCCCTATTTTTTCCATGTACAACGGATTGTCTTGATTCCGTAATTGTTTATTTCATTCTCAGTTTGTGAACTGAGTCTCAGCTGCTGTAATTGCAATGTTGTCTGTCTGGCTGGCTGGCTGCACGTCTTATATTTTCGAGCACTTTCAATGGTCGATGTTCACGGTCTGTACACGTGAAATCCGTACGACCTATTCGACCCTTATGTACCTTAGATGCTGAAACTCACCATACCACCAGGAAAATTTAAACAATATATTACATCCACGACACCGTACCATCATCCCATACCACAATGTCAAGCCGCACCAATATCCCACACCACCAACATGCCATATCCCATACCGTGGTTTTTCCATATAGTACGTCTATATGTATACCATTATATCACATCATGTACACAAGAGCATACGTTGAAGGTACAGGGTGATGAGTTCATAATTGAGGAAGCTTCAAGCATCATATCACATCAAGTACGCAAGAGCATACTTATGTACGTTGAAGGTGCAAGGCGATGAGGAGTTAAGTGATTTCATGGTGCAAGGTGATGAGGGGATGTATCAGAAGCCCCAGCAGCCATGTCCGAACAGCAGCAGCAGGACCAAGTGGGTACGCTAAGCGCTTGCGTCTATCGCCCCGACTAACAGCAGCAACAGAAGGACAACGTGGGGTGCTATAAGCGCTTGCGATACGGACGGTGGAGGGCGCTGGAACTGGGTGGATATGGCTTCCCTTTTGTTGCACCAGATTGAAACATGTTTCGTTGGCCTTCCACTTGTTGCATCAGATTCAACAGGTTTGATTGGCCTGCCCCCGACGCTTGTACTATATGTTGCTGACTTGCGTTGACTGCTTGCATATGGAGGATGTACCAGCAGTCATTTAAAGCAGTACGAATCCTGGTGAGAGGTACCAGGTACAGGGTAGGTATCACGTCGACATCCAGCACAACCAGTGCCCGTGCAGATTTCCATACTCTGAAAAACATATTATGTAATACCTGTTACCCTGTATGACATCTAAAACGAGCATCTAGCATTCCAACCGTGTTCTTGACATTAAACCGATCTTTCTATCCGGTACCTCCGTCCGTATCTTCTGAACCATCATGCTACCTGTATACATCGTGCTTTCGTGTGCTAGTATATCCTACATATGTACCACATTGTCGTCCTCAATGACACGTACCGAGCGCTGTTTCACAGCCTACTATTATTGTGGTACTACTAGAAGTTCGACGGAATATGGTACACTCTGAACGACATATTATTTGACACCTGATACCCTGGTGAGTGTGTTCTTCACATTAAACCTTTCATTCTACACGTCGACATCCAGTACAACCAGTGTCCATGCCGATTGTTCAATCCTAGACGCACTATTGCATACTCTGAAAAATGAGCTTCTACAGCAGTAGAAACATTAATATTTACGGGGGAACATGGTAAATAGGACCAGCGGTACACACAAACACCCTTTATAAAACCTTACTTTTACTTACGACATTTGGTCCTATTTACTATGGTCCCCCGAGATAATAGGCTGTGAAAGGGTCTCGTGCACCACTAAATAGCAATACCAACAAAAGTAGTACTGGTAAGAGGTGAGTGCAGGTACGTATCACGAACCACCTTTCTACCCGGTAACTCCGTACGCATCTTCTCGACCATCATGCTACCTGTATACATCGTGCTTTCGTGTGCTATGATCACCTATATATGTACGTCACCGCCGTGTGACATCGGTACTTGCTACTGCGTACGCGTACCACGTACAAGGTGGGTAAAACAAAAAAATCAAATCGAAAGAGGAAAATTACAAGGAAAAAGAAAGAATAAACTGTCGTGCCTCCCACGGTTTTGTGGTAAGAGCAAAAAAACGTGTACAAGCAACACTTACACCTATGCCAATGGGAAAGCGAAGAAAGCGAAGTATCAATACAAATTTTGAATGTTAAACATACCCGCCAAAAAACAATTGGAACACGTTTCCTATGGGCACGTTTAAAAAAAAAAAAATTCCCAACTTTTGGAAAAGCCTGAAAAAAGAAAATCTGGGGCCGATGTTGGGCCAAGGTCGGCTTGAGAAAAACTCAGGCCAATCGTTGGTTCGAAGTGGCGAGATTCCGAGTCCTCGACAGACATCGATTGACAAAACGAACGATTGCGTCATGAATTCTGAACGGAGTGCGCTCGTTAGGCGTTCCGACCCACCCTTGTGGGTCACCGTCTTCACACAATGGCCAGTGACGTGTGGCGGAGGCTGGCCAAGCGTACGATAAAAAAACGATTAGCCGCTGGTGTGTACAAAACAGATGAGGAAAGTTCTCGATCCGCCTCGAACGGCAAAAAACAGACTTTTTTTTCACGTTTGGAAGGATATCGCAGGACGCCGCCGGCAAGCTCTCGCCCCCTAGAGAATTTATCCACGTTCTATCTTCGATGCCGTCATCTATACTCGTTGACCTTGCCCGACACCTAGCGGGGTGGCCGTGGGCTGAGTCTATATCGAGATCGAGCATCTATCGTCGCACAAGCTGATTTTTCATCAGCGTGTTGACAACTTGCAAATAGAGAGAACAAAATGCGCCGCCTGCAGCCGTTAGAAAAAAAAGAAGGAAAAGCGTAGTATCTCTAAGTTCACGAGAGGTGCATGTTTTGTTCACAACCGACGGAATTAATTATTTATAGTCATGGGCTCTACCGACGGAAACTAATAGCTGAAGTTGCCCAGAGGCAGAGAAAAGAGAAGAACGGCCACACTCGTCCCGCGCCCCTGCCTAGCTTCTCGTTATAGGTGCACAAGCAGAGCACGGTACTGCTCACTGCCGATTGATAGGCCTCGAGGCTAGGTCTACTGTTGTGGTTTCTAGCAGCGACAGCGGCGGTCGGCTGGCTACAGCATGCAACGGGAGGAGGAAGAGCAGGGGCAACGAGCGCTTTCGCGGTATGTGTGCGAGAGGCGCGCGAACTAGCGCGGGTCCCGGGCGTTCGTGGGTCTAGACCCTGAACCCGATCACAATTGGGCGTGGAGCTATCGAGTCTGGTACACAATGATACATAAGCCCGTATCATGCGTCCGCAAGCAAGCATCGTTAACTCGCTCGCTCGGGGCTGCCAGCCATGATTTTTCCAGCTTGTTTTTTTTCGTCACCGGTTCGTCCCAGCGGGTCGGGAAAAAGCAGCTAGTACATGCATGAAGTTTACATAGCTGCCACGGGTAGAAGGAAACTCACGTCCTTTCCAAACACGCGAATACGCGAATCGGCCGTTCACTGGAGGGAACACTGAAGATAGCTGCAGCAGCATAGACAGGACCCCTGCCTAAGAAGTAGGTATGCGTGACTGAGACGAGCGTACCACAGGCGCAGAGAGCACTTACCACGTACCAGATACATCCACGAAAGGCTATACCTAGCAAAATAAATACCTACCCGGACCTAGAGCACTCGGCGTTAATATGGGAACACCGATGACGCCGGAGAGGAGGGCAAATGTGGTGTACGAGTACATGCCAGGTTTTTCTTTTGTCGTTTCTCGCAGATCCCGTACCCGGGAACGCGATACATTCTCGCATATACTGGTATATATCGACGTATGCCTGATACTCTCGATCTCACAGCTGACGGCTGTCTCGTTCGTTTGGCAGGGACGAACAACGCCGGGCCAGTGCCTTCGGCCCTGACCCCGTTCACCACTATCGACACAGACCATACACATCGCGAGACGGACTGTTGTACGTACCACAATGTTGTGCCAGCGCAGCAGAAAGGGGTTGATGGCTAGGGATTTGGGGGCCGGTGTCACTAACGATACATACCATACACGTCGCGAGACACATTTGCACTGCTGTATGCTCCAACTGTATACGGGATCGATTGCCAAGGGACTGTGGCCGGCGCCACTAACGATACGTACCATACAAATCGCGAGACACATTTGTACTGCTGTATGCCCCCACTACGGGGTCGATGGCTAAGGACTTGTGGCCGGTGCCACTAACGATACATACCATACACGCTGCGACACACTTGTACTGCTGTATGCACTGCTGTAAGCGCCAACGACGGTGTGCCGGCGCACTTAAAAGCGATCGAGGAGGCCGGCGCCTACGCGTCTGCCCTTGACCGCCGGCCTGTGCCTGCCCCTCACTAACTATGTCAATCATACGCGTCGCGCCGCACAACAACTCCCTAGGAACAACGATATATCATACTATACATAACGATATATACCATACTCGTCGGGAGACACATCGTATTGCCGTACCTACCAACAACGATGTGCCAGTGCACTATTAATACAAGGCCGTCGATGGCGAGGGACGTAGGGCCGGTGTCACTGAGAATACATATCGCGAGACACAGGGTACTGCTGTACGCTCCATGCACGCAAAATAAAAACACCGATGTGCCGTCGTACTAGAAGGCGGTCGCGGGCGAGGCACCATGTGCCGGCGCAAGGCTCGGGGCCGGCGTCAATGCGTCATCCCCCGGCCCTGCCCCTCTATCGATACTTATCATGCGCATCACGATGCGCGGGAACTCACCACGAATAGACCATACTAGTATGTTCTACTGTTCACATCAACGACGCTGTGCCGGTGCACTTAAGCGCTATCGATTTTTATCGTACGCGTCACGACGCGCAGGAACTCACTATGACTAGACCATACTTGTAGTGAGACACTATGTTCTACTGTTCGTATCAACAACGCTGTGCCGATGCACTAGAACGCGGTCGGTGGTGAAGGAACAAGTATCGGTGCAGGTCTCGTGGCCGGCGCCACCGCGTCGGCCGGTGACCCGTCCCTCACCACAGAAACATGCCATACACGTTAAGAGACAAAATGTACTGCTGTATGTGCTAACGACGCTGTGCTGGGGCACTAAAAAGGGCGACGGAAGGGACTATGTGCCGGCGCGGCCGGCGCCAACGCGTCGGCTCTCGGCCCGTCCCTCACTTGCGATGCATACCAGAAACGCCGCAGTACACAAGGAACGACGCATGTAGCAATACCGCTGTGCCGGCGCACCGGAAGGTCGTCGATAGTGGCGGAGTACGCGCTGGTCCACATCCCGGGACCGGAGCACCGGCTTACAAGTCGAGTTCGAGTGGAATGCTTTCCGGTGCATGCCTCACCCCCCCTAACCTCCCCCCACTATCGATACATTCGTACCAAAGACACAGGAGCGTGTCATCACAAGGGAAGCTGTCGGCCGGGGCACGAGACGCGCGGTGCATAGCACCAGATAGCCAACTCGTTGATTGGAAGATGCCGGTGCATGTCAACAACCCTGGCTGTAAACAACGCCGGCCCGTAGAAACGGGGGGGCCAGTGCACATCAGCACGGGGACAGCAAGCCCCACCCTCGCCCAGACCGGTGCATGGGTAGTACTCACCGTCGCTTCTATCTAAATTCGTTCCGACAAGGGAAGCTCTCGGCTGGGGGACGAGATGCGCGATTCGTAGTACCAAATAGCTAACCCGTTGACAGGAAGATTCCGGTGCATGTCAACAACCGCGGCGATAAACAAACGCCGGCGCGTACGAACGGTGTGCCAGCGCACATGAACACGGGGACAAGTATGCCCCACCCTCGTCCAGGCCTGTGCATGGATAGTGCTCACCGTCGCCTCTGTCTAAATTCGTTCCCGTCGCGTTTTCCCCCCCCCCCCCCCCTACCCCCCCTTCCGCGTCCGCGTTGTCCGTTGTCGCCCCACCTGTGCCCTGTCTTGCGTCCGCGCCGTACGGTCGAGAACGATGGTGGAGAAAGGAATCGGGATAACGTCCGGTAGCGACGGCGACGAGGAGACTCCCGTGTCGCTAGCTGCCTTTACTACCTTCAAGCAGGAGATAGCGAACGAAATCGCCCAGCTCCAGGCGGCCCTCCAGCGATCGATGGACGAGGTCATCGAGGCCTCTCGTCGCTCCACCCACGGGGGGAGGGGAGGTGGCGCCAGCGGGTCCAGACTGCAACCCGGTAGCTCTGCTGCCGGGGCCGCCCTGCTGGACCATTTCCCCACCATCGCCTTACTCGGACCGCCGACCGGCTTTCTTCGGGAGCTCCGTCGCCGGGGTCCTCCCCCCAGACTCCAGCATCGCCGACCAACACGTCGATGGAGCCGCGGGCGCCCGCGCGGGTCTGCGCGGGTCCCTCAACACCGCGCAGAGCAGGCTCGCCGTAGACCCGGGGCGAGCGGGTGACTACGGCGGTACTCCGGGCAGCGCCGGAGCCGCCGGCGCTCTTCTCGGACAGGCAGGCCCGGGTGGCTATGGCGGTACTCTGGGCGACGCCGGAGCTGCTGGCGGTCCGCTCGACAGGCAGGCCAGTTCGCCGTAGGACCGAGAGATCGGGGCTACGAGAGCGTCTCCGCCGGTGCTGGGGCCACCGCGGGCCCAGTCGGAAGGGTTGCCTACGGTGGTGCTCCGGCCGGTACCGGAGCCGCCCGCGTCCCCCTCGGCCAGGCGGGCAGGCTCGTAGTGGGTCGGGGGGGGGGGAATCGGCTACGAGAGGTATGCGGGCGGCACCGGTGGCGCCGGCGCATTCTCCGGACAAGCGGGCGGGCTCGCCGCCGGCTCGGCCCGGGGACCCGGCTTCGCCCAGGGCGGGACAGGAGCCAACGGTGCGCCATCGGCGACACTCGGCCATGTGGCCAACAACGAGCCGGGCGGACTCGCGGTCGGCTCGGAAATGTACGGGGACGGCAGCGCCGGCAACCAGTTGACCGCCCTGGGCAGACAGGTCAGTAAAATCATGACCAATCGCGCGGTGGCCTCGTGGGCCAACCCCGCGACTCGGCTATGGCAGATCATATGCCGCGGTCACCCGGCGTCGATGCAGAGGGCGGCCGTGCAGGGGTACGTGGGGGTCTCGGTCAACATTTCGGCCGGCGTCCATGGCATGTCGGAAGCGCTGGACGACCTCGACTTTCTGGCCTTCACACCGCGCGGCGGATCAGGCATCACCCTCCCACTAGCGCAGCAACTCAGCATTTTGGGTCACGCGATCGTCACGATCGCGTCCCGCGGGCGCGGATCTCCAGGTGGCACGCGCTCGCTTGGAGGCGCTCGCTCGAGCCTGTAGCGCGGGGGCGACGATCCTCAACGATCATGTGATGGAACACTTTGCGGTCGCCGACCACCCGGGGAACCGGGTCAGGTTGGCGGCTCGGGTGATGAAGGACCTCGAGACCTTCGCGCTCGACCTGCGTTGCGTCTCCGACTACTGCGGCCACGCTTGGGCCTACCCCCCGCCGGTGGAGTCCTTCCCCGCCATTCCGGGGCCCAATTGGCCCCGCCTTTCCGGATACGTGGCCCTCGGCGGCCTGATCAACGCCGAAGTCCAGCGACCTCGCCGCACATCCGCCACGGTGGCCGGAATCGGGGCCGGTGAATGCCGGCAGTAGGGAGAAACCGGCAAGTGCCGCTTCGGTGACGCCAGCGTGTTCACTCACGTCGGCCCCGCTCGCAAGACGAGCAGCGGCAACAAGCGCAAGGCGGCTACCGGCGGGGGCTCCGCCGATAGTGGCGTTGGAGGGGCCAATAGGGCCAAGGGCAAGGGAAATGGGGGGGCGGGGGGCGGTGGTGCGAATAGCGCGAGAGGAGGCGGCGGCAACGGCGGCAATAGCAGCGGCAGCGACAGTGGTAGCGGCGGTGGTTCCGGCAGCAGCGGCAGGGACGGCAGCGGCAGCGGCAGCGGAAGCGGCAGCGGCAGTAGCAATGGCAGCGGGGCGTCGAGCGGGGGGCCTTCACTCGCTCGGCGGCGGCCAGGGGTGACGAATAGGGGGACGGGTCTCGTCCCTCATCAGGGGTGAGGCCGATCGTAGGGCGTACGGAAGCAGCAGCGCGGGTCGGCGTCCGTTGGGGGACCAAGTGTGACGAGTATGTTTGACCGTTGTGTGGTGTTGTTGCGCAATATGCAGCATGTCGCATCCCCTACTAGCGCGTCTCGGTCGGAGATTATGGACCGCGTAGCTCAGCAGTATGTGCAGTATTTTCGGGCGAGTGGTAGCCGCTTTGGGTGTATGCGGGCCATCGAGACATCCCTGAACGTCCCGCGTGTAAAAGCAGCTAGGTTTCGTTTTTTGGTTCGGACGACAGAAAGGGTTCCCTGCGGTAGAGCAGTATGCGTATATCGTCGAACACGGCGCGACCGTCCACGTTTGGGGGGAGCACAGATATTGACGGGGCCTTGGCATACTCAAACCATAGCAGCGTAGCCCGACACTCTGACACTATAATCGCGAAGATTTTTGACGACGTACGGTTCGGGCGGGCAGGCATAATTCCGCGCAGCGAGGCGCATACCATCCCCGGCTTGCGGTTGTCTCCACTAACCGTGATTGTATCCCCGTCTAAAACCCGGATCATCCACGATCTAACGTTTTCGTCGTCGCAGTACGCCCACTGCGTCAACGCGGACACTGACTTCGAGCGAGCCCCCCCCCGTGGCGCTGGGCCACGTGTTGCGAGACGTTATTTGGTGAATTTTGTACCTGCGTTGGCGGTTTGGACCGAGCGCGCGTATTGATTTGAGTAAAATCGATATCACTGAGGCGTTCCGTTAGGTTAGCGTACAATCGGCAGGGGCGCACGTATTTGGATACTGGTTGGGCGGGTGGATTCTGACCGACCGCCGGCTCCAGTTCGGATGGTGCAGTTCACCGGGGTTCTTTCGTATGTTTTCGGCAGCCCTCGAACACGCGCATCGCCACACGTCGTACGAGGATGCCGTGGTGATGGATCAGGGGCGTGTCGCGACGTAGCACGTCGCGGTCACGCCGCCGAGGGCAACCGACCGACCGACCCCTTTTCCACCTGGGTGCCGGGTCCCCGTCGGGAAGGGGGGGGGGAGGCGTAGCTAATTTTTAGCGCGGTAATATGTGGATGACGGGATACTAGTGGAGGTGCAATGGTGGCCGGACGGTCGGCGCTGTAGACGCGCGTCCGCATCTCTGGCGTCGGACTATTTGCTTCTTTTCGCGAAGAGAAAAATGGGTTAATGTCAAGAACACGGTTGGAATGCTCGTTAGGTATCATACAGGGTACCAGGTATCAAATAATATGCTTTTCAGAGTTTGGCTGAGACTGAACGTCTGCGTGCTGGCGTGCTGGCTATCGGTACTACTCCTGGTCGTACAGGACATGGGATATTCGTCGCGGTTCGTAAAGGGTGTTGTTGGTATTGATTTAGAACCGCCGTCCCGTTTTGGGGACAAACCACCCAAATTTCAAGTATTTTGTCTCAAAAACGAAACTGCAGTCCTAAAAGGGTGCACAAGAAACTTTCACAGTCTTCTATTAAAATTAGTATTGTAGTAATACTTTTAATAGAAACTCGACGCAATATGGGACACTCTGGAAAACATATTGTTTGATACCTGTTACCCTGGTGAGGGTGTTACCCTGGTGAGGGTGTTATTCACATTAAACTAATTATTCCTTTCTACATGTCGACATCCAGCGCAACCAGTGTCAATGTCGATTCTTCAATCCTAGACGGACTATTACTCTGAAAATCGATCTTCTATTACGGGGGTCCATACTTAACAGGACCTATGGTACACATAAAAACCTATATATTTACCTAATTTTACTTACAAAATTTGGTCCCGTTAACTACGGACCCCCGTAATAGTACTATTATATTTATGGGGGAACACGGTAAATAAAATGTAACATTTTGCTGATTTTCTTTGTATTTATTTTGAATGGTACAAGAGACCTTTTTCATCGATCTTCTAGTAATATTAATTAAATGAGGGGCCATAATAAATAGGACCAAATATTGTATGTAAGAAAAGGTAAACATATAGCTTTTTGTGCTTACGGTAGGTCCTATTTAATATGGTCCCCCGTAGCAGCAGTAGGCTGTGAAAGTGTCTCGTGCACCACTCTTAAACGTCAAGACCAAGAACACGAAGTACATTTTTTCTACCATTATATTATTATTACTAGAAGCTCGACGGGGGACGAGAGTAAATAGGACCAAATGCCGTTATTAAAAAGCGGGAAATACAAAGGTGTTTGTGCGTACCGTAGGCTTTATAATTTGCTATGTTCACCCGTAAATATTAGTATCACTGGAAGCTCGTTTTTCAGAGTATGCGATAGTGCGTCTAGTATTGAAAAATGAGCACGGACACTGGTTGTGCTGGATGTCGACGTGAAAAAAAAAACGGTGTTTTGTGAAGAACACATTTATCAGGGTACCAGGTACAAAATAATATGTTTTCAGAATGTGCCACATTGCGTCGAGTTTGTAGTAATACCATGGTACTAACCGTAGGCTGTGAATCTTGTGCACCACTCTTAAATATCAATACCAACAACTCTTTTTTACGAACCACGACACGAATGTCCCATGTCCTGTACGACCAGGAGTAGTACCGATAGCCAGTACACAGAGGCTCGGTCTCAGCCAAACCCCGCCTGCTGGGGTGCCGTCTGTGCCAGTCCCGACTGGTGTTTCTCGTCACTCTCAACAACTCCAACTGCGACTTGAAAAAAAAGGCAATCGAACTGAGAACAACACTCGATGCATTTCATCGAGGGCAATAACAATACGAAATCAACTACATTATTTCACCGTATTTCAGCCCGTCCTTTCAAGACCTTTTATATATGGAATAGCAAGCCTCTAAGCTATGCCTGCCAACTCCGCCTTTAGCTTGCTCCTCATTGTATATTGGCACAGAAACCTTCTCACGTCACCATTATATTTGTTGAGGCTGGTATAGCCCTGCTGTGCAATTTATGCTCTCACATTGGTTGGTTCGTACCTCGAGTTGTAAATACTCGGGGATCAATAAGACGGCTGTGGCGCGACCAGACGAGGTCTCCCTCCCAGGTTTGTTACTCCAGCGTTGACTCATGTGGAACCATTGTAGTTCCTATTCATCGTCGAAGAGAGTAACGACTATCAACAACACAACGGATGTTGTTGGAACCTACTCCGTCAACAATGATAGGCGGGAGAGGTGCGGGAAGTCTTTCCTAGCCTCTACGTCCGTTGTCGTGTTTTCGTAGGGTTGTGATGTTTCGTTAGGAGTGACACCCTACTTTTCCCACCATACATACAACCAATGAGGCATCACCGAAATCAATGTTTATTCAGATGACGTCCCCTCGTTCTTGGTTTCATATGTAGGATGTATTGGTGTGCGGTCTCGCTATTATTCATAACACAGGGGGTCATAGTAAATAGGATCTACGGCAAACATAAAAACCTATATATTTCGCTAGTTGTACTACCAATATTTTGCCCTATTTACTATGGCCCCCCGTAATAGTACCGAGTACTATTTATAATGTAGTTCGTACAGTTTGGTGGTAAAGAACACCTCTTCTTCTGAAAGATAAAATCACCCCCATATTATAGTTATATTTGTTAAGCCGGTTGCTCCACCATATAGTGCTCACCATACGTTCAACCCAGTATTTTGAGAGCAATGCTAACATCGGCTGTCCGGCCACAGCAAGGCGTACCACATACTGAATCCAATTAGAGGTCGTAAGGAATCAGCCATTTTGAAGCGAGTGCCACGCAAACGCTTTATTGGGCTCGACGAATCCACTGAAGGCGTAAACCTTAGGTATCTGCTGGCCAGAGACGCTGAATCCCTCACCACTATGTCCATGAAAACACCGTGGTCGTCCCGTCCATTCGGTGGCTCGTCACGCTCCCCCAAGCCGAACTCGTGCGACACGTGCAGCTTGTCTTCCGAAACCTTTGCTGGGCAAATAGTCGGAATCTCTTAAGGTCGATACCACCAGTTAGACGGGGACTGGTAGATTGGAAACAGATGCTGTCGCCCCATCCACGTTGGTGGTAGTTATGCATTGGGCACCGGCCGGTGGTTAGCGGTCGGCGCCCGTCGTAAGAATAACAGAAATGATCCATCACGACATCGTATAGCCGGACCAACTTCCCGTTGGAGGTCGAGTTTTTTCCTTGATCGTGATAACAATTTCCTTTCCTATTGGATTATACATGTTCGGTCTCTCGTATTTTGATAATGTTCGATGATGTTTTTTTCCTGCAACGAATTAGACAGCCTACCAGGGGCAACGTCACATCTAGGTTACGAGGTTGTCTGAAAACTGATAGCTGAATTGGTTTCATGTCGATGATGAGTGTGAACGGTGAAAAAATGAAATAAAAACTGTGTGCATTGTGTACATGGGCATATTCGTCGCACTCACAAATGAGCGCATCGTACCTACTTTGTAAGCATCATATATAATATCGATTGACACACTACTAGAGTAAATCTCCGAACTGAATTTAATCTGCATGATTATCGCCTTTCGAGATGATTGTGCTTAGGCATTAGAACCTCTGGGTACTACTTGGGGACCTGTCCCGAAAGAGGCTTGATCGCCCAACCCCGAAATGCCCTAGCCCGGGAACGCTCTTCTCACATGACTGAGCTTCCTCTTCCGAAGACCTGTGTGAAGGCCACCGGCAAGGTTCCGGAATACTTTGCAGGAACAGCATGTATGTGCCAATATATATACACACTTGAAAACGTTGGCTGGCAGAACTTCAAGCACAAAGAGTGTACCATCAACACCGTATGCTCAACACAACCATAACTTATACTTCAAAACATTCGCTGGCATCCCCATGGTCTTAGCTGTTATCTACAGCCGAATCCACTTGACGCAAAGCGCCTTTAACGAATTGTTCCCATTTACTTGTATATAGACTCATTTAATGTGCATGCGTAGGTACTATATGTGTTTCTTCTCCCGTCGATATAATTTTCCTTAAACTTCTCCAACTCCCTGCATTGTGCATTTAAAATCCAGGGACACACAGACTATGTTGATTTTACCCCCGATACCATAAGTACTTGTTGAAAACGAAACCAACCACGGTGGCCACAATTCTAGCTCGGCGTTTAAGCCATAATCATCCAAGTTGAGTGTGAGCTATCGAAAAAGCGCTGTTACGAGAAATTTTTTTGACGCACGACGCTTGCTTGTAGCGTGTGCACCAATCTCATTGTGCTCCACGGATACATACCATCACGACGTTCAGTCGACGTTTTCTTTGTGCAGGAACACGATGCTGACGACGTGGTGTACTTCTTGTGTTGCGCACTCCATCCGTCATCGTTTCCACGCGTCTCGCGTAGTTGTTGGCAAACATTATGGGCACACCATGTCCATGCAGAAATCATCTGGACCCTACCGAACGTCCCCGCCCAGCATGAACAAAACGTTGCACATTCCACTTAAGTATGTAAATACATTTTTCGTTTTGTTTGAAGACTCCGAAAGGATGCAAGGGCAATGCGTGACCAGGACGTCTATCAGCGCATGCCCATATAGAGGATCATGAGGGCCAATGTCGAAAGGCAAGACACTGACAAGAACAATGCAAGGTGATTTTGTTTCGTTTAGAAAGGTACCTTGTTATTAATGTGTTGGTTCAATCGGAGATATACTCCCATGCTTCAATTTATCTCCGGTACATTAGTGAGTACGATGCGCATATTTGCAAATAGTTTGGATTTTATCTCCGGTACATTAGTGAGTACGATGCGCATATTTGCAAATAGTTTGGATCTTTTTCCAACGCTCAGTCTTTCTGTTCGAAATTTATTGATTTCACCGTGCTGTACAAGTACTAATATCAGGTATTCACCACGAGTGAGTGGTTGTAACGTTCGACTTGGCGAACTGTACCGATGACCGCAGATAGGAATCGTCTCGCCTCTTGAAAACATACAGATGAAATACAGAGTATGGATGTTTTATATTATTGAGAGAAGCAAAGCAGACAGAGTCCACGTGCGCTCCAGCACGGATAGGTACATTTACGTACAAACCCTGCACCATAGACCACAAAAAAATATGAAATGCTTAAAGGGCTCCTCGTCGAGTAACGCTCAAGTTCTGACGACAGGTACAATGGGCGTGACTGCTATCAATTCGATCAATTCATACAATACGCTATATCATTGCGTTCACGATGCGATGCACATGACACAGACTCTGCAACGGATATCCTGGTTAAAACTGGATTTACTGTTCTGTATTGGGTGAGTTTTACTACAAATCCAGTCTCACGACCCCCGAACTTATTAGTTACCTGTACTGCAGATCTAACCTTGTTCGGAGGACGTAGATACATGGATGTTTCGTTGTTTTCGAGTACATCCGAGCCCTACCGGTGGCCAGCGCACGGTCTACGAAAACGGGACCCGCTTTAGCTACACGGTCAGGACATTTCTCAGCTTTCATGGTTTATCATAGTATTAAATACTGCTGGAGCCGTAGCATTGTCTATGTGCCAATAGTATATTCGTCACCGACGGTGTACCTAAAACATGAGATCACCCAATCTTGTTGAAGTCCGATGTGTTCGTTTAAAATGTTGTTCTATAAATAAATACTGTAATTCTAGGTTTAAGCGTCAGCTTTGAGTATAAAAACATGGGTCTAGGAGGGCATGTAGAGCTTACATCAAAGTGGCCCCTCCTATACAAGAGCGCTTCCCCTACCTGCCCTAGTGATACTCTTCTGACTTGAGACTCGGCGAGAACTGCAAAAAAACTGCCCAAAAGGTAATACAACTAACATTGCACGTGTCAACCGTAGTGGTGATGCCCACGCCTGTTTATATACATGATAAAAATGCTCGCTATGTATATTCTTCATATATGCGATTCTACTTTTTTCATTTCTTCGTGTGGGAAGTTTTGTTCGGTCGACCGTGCAACACCAGACGTACGCCATGATCGCCGTGTTCTAAATGCAGAAAAACGGTCGGCCACTCAAACGGGTGGGCGGCACTCGCATGGTGTGAGTCGTTTGCTGATATCGAAAAGTTTAGACTCGGAGCGCTTTAACAAAAATGGTGTATTTGGGTTGTCCACACTACGGATTCTCATTGTGAAAGTACGTGCTCACCTTGAAGCCGATGCCAACCATGTCCAACCACTATCCCTCTTTAACATAATCATTATTTTGTATATTTGCATATGCTCAATAGATCATGCAATCTACATCTGAGGCGATGAGCGCAACTCAGCCGATGACAACAACACAATCACGTGACTTGAGTGAGCAGCTTGCCCCAGCGGCTGAAATCAAGACATTGAACAGAGTAGCAGTTGAAAACGTATTGTGCGAATCGTATCTACACCTGTTCGTACCAAAGAAAGATTGAAGCATTCGGGTAGGTTTCCCGTCGAAACGAAGCTACGATATTCGTTCTATATTTTGGATGTTGTGCCTCTCGCCAGTAACATAAAACAATTCTTCTCGGGGGACATGTTCAGAAAGCGATTTCGTCGCCCGCTGCCTCTACGGTTGTTCGCACAATACAACCAACGTTCTGGAGCATTTTGTATCTGAATCGCACCCCGTTTTCTGAAGCTGCGTCGGAACCGGTGGTAGGGTTCGGGTGCACGTTTGAATGGTATCACATACAGCCTACTAACCTTACCAGTACGTCACAAAATAAACACGGGGACGGTTGCACTTATACAGTGCGCAAATCAAGAACTGACTTGTCAAGTCGTATTCTCAACCCAGCCGAAGCCTCGCTAGATGTCCTGACGATATAGATGCTCTGAGACTACAGATTTAGGCGCATATGCTGTACACTTCGTATATCCTAATGTTTTTTCTGATCAATACTCTTCATATTTCTCCAAGTCAACATGCGCCGCTATTGACCGCTGGATGGGACAGCATTGCCGCTCACTACATGTTTTCGTTCTCGGACGCGTACAACCCTTACTCCCCGCTGTGCCTTGATACATCGTTCCTCCCTTTCAGCTGCTATGATTCGCGTCAACATCGCCTGGAATACAGTAGTTAATGGACCCCCCCCCCCTCGCCATGAAACCACTGGATGTACACGTGTTTGTATGCCCCCACGGTATAAGCATGTTCATTAGGTACACTTTTAACTGGGCGAGTCATTTGATGGGCAGTGTCGACGGACCCCAGGCTTAAACATTGATTCTCAATTATGTGGTAAACACGCAGATGTCTCTTGAACACAACTGTGAATGTTCATTCCAGTAGTTTCAAGGCGTGTTGTGTACTGCGCATATATGCCCGAATGCACACACTGCACGCACGCACGCGAGGAATACACGCACAAGCCCCGGAGCGTGTGTGACGTCTGATCAGTAGACCAGGACCCTGACGTATCCCATGGTACATCTCGGATCAGAATAATTCCTTCATCGTCGGGGCACCCATAGAAAGAAATAATGCGGTACATCGGCACTCTTCGTCTTAATTTCGCCCAAGTTGCCCACCTCCCCACTCGTAAGGCGTCACACTGTTACGAACGTTTCGTGCCGAGTGCAGCGGACATTCCTGCATCGCTCAGCACCACCTCCCTGTACACCATCTACACTGTGCGCGAGGAAGAGGCTATCTCCACGCAATTTTTGCTTTGTCAGGTAGGCCCTCGAGAAGTGTTTTGTTCGTGCCGCCGTACGGCTGTTGCTACTGACGAAGGCCCGACAAATGCCGACTGTCAACCGGATATTTACATAGTACATACAGTTTCGATTTTCAGAAGCTCAGTGCCATAACCGTGTTTGGGTGCACGCCATGACACACCTTGGCCCGCCACAAGGGTGCCTGTACTTGTTCGGCGAGTTGGCATACTGCCATGGCCCCGTCTTGGTGAATTCTCAAGTATTCCAATGGCGTTGGAAACCATGCCACATCGCAGGCCGTGCAATAGAAATGGATGTGGCATTGCCAGGCCACTCCCATGTCATGCCTCGGAGAGTTGGATGTCTTCCAGTGGAATGATCCCATTGGCATGGCCCTCCAGGGCCAACTTACCACCCAATTGTCCCTACGTCATATAATTGCTGTTGGTACTTCAACAAATGTTTTAATATTTACTGCTGCCACGGGCAGGATGTGTTCTTGGCTCAAAGCAGGCCCTATTCCCTGCATATTAACTGCTACCACTTATCTAAGCTGCTTCCCATTCAATACTCAGCTCCAATCTCTTTTAGCCGGCCCTCATTGCGTCCAGCGTGTCCACAACGCACTGACCTAAACGCGACTACAACTCCATATATCGGCTCCCCCGGTTTGGTTCATGTCGAATACAGTTGTAGCACATGTGCGCTCGTCTTTCATTCATGACGGGTTCCCTACACAACAAGAAAGCGCTATCTAGCTTGTTTTCACTGTGCAAAGCTTGACAGTTTCAATGAGCGCGTCAGTGACCACAATTCGATGAACGTCGATGAGCAGTGAAATCGATGAACCCTCTGCGCGATGAAAGCGGATGGTAGGAACCGGGGGGGGACAGCGAAGACACCAGAAAAAGTGCTGGTTGAAACAGAGATCGACAAAAACGACAAGAATGACAGCAACAATGCCGATGAGCGTCACATACAAAGGCGGTCACTCCGACATTTGAAATGGTGTGGTTAACCACATATATTTCAAATCCGTCTACGGTGCACCTTGTCTGTGTGTGTAACTTCCCAACCACACATGGCCTAATGTACTTATTACGGAGGGCCATAGCAAATAGGACCAAATATTGTTAGTATAAGCAGGGAAATATAGAGGTTTCAATGTATATCATAGGTCCTATGAACTCTGGACCCCCGGAATAGTATATATTTCCCGAATACCGTGGGGCTGTCTACACGAAAGCATGGCGCTATTCTCTCTTTTCAGTTTTCTTAATTCAACGATTAACGTAAACGTCGATGTCGATGTTCGATGTCGGCGTAAATTGAGGATTCTTCCATTGTCGTCTCGCGTCGAATGGAACCTGTGCCATGGACACGCTACACAAAATCAAAATGAAATTGGCGCTTATGTTCAAACCCTCGAGATGTGTGCGCGTACCAGCTTCAGAGTGGCCCTAAGGTGGAAGTGTCCGCCCTTTGCCGGACGAGTACGTATAAACCATGGAAACGTGCGTAGATCATTCAAACTTCGTCCGTCCCATCTGGAAACATGAATTGTATAACAGGAAAATGTCTTCCGGGAAATATCTACATCATCAAGTGAATAGTCGACCAAGTGTCCAACTTATGTAAAGTAGCTCCCATATCGGCATTTCCATCGACCTCCACGATTGCGTTACTGGTGGTGTAGATGCTTGCTTCGTTATCCGTTTCTAACCCGAAGCGAGCACCATCTGAAACGGCCTTGCCTCCCCAACGATATCTCCTTGACTTTTTCAGAAGATTTTCCCTCGAGTGCGATTCTCGATCTTTGGCGACATCATACCACCGTACTGCCAACACGATGGCCTCCTATCGTGCTGCCTCAGCAATTGCGTGGATGATTCACCGAGTTCGATCTGTCAACGGACAACTGACGACATGCACAGGAGCGATCCAAGGCGACGAGGTAAGGGTGACGTTGGAAAATAATTGCTCCCGCACTTGACCCAGGAAAGGAGTTATCTACAAACAGCGTGTAGAAAGATCGACTATATCTCATTCATGAATTATAGGCGCACCGTGGCACTCCCTTGCGCGCAATCCACTCCGTTGCGGGTTTTCCACAAACTACTGCAACATAATATATGACACTATCTATTTCCCACCACCATTTCGTTCCTACGCCTCTTCTGATGGTGCAGTGTATCCCCGCCGCGGCGGACGTTTCGCTCGGATGTTCCACGCTCGGGGCATCTGGAAGTTCTTGCGAGGCACTTGTGGGCTCCGATCTAAGCTGCGCTAACATTCTAGAATTTGAGACGGACGGCAATGTGAGAAAACAAGGGAGAAGGTTATAGCGAGGTCACGGTCAGGTCTACAATGCTTCTGTAGCGACTGGCCGATGCCTCTACAGTCCTAAAACATTTGCAGGTGTCACATCGTTGAGGTCTTTGGTTTCGATACAAGCTCCGACATGCCTATATTGATATTGTCGCGCTGCGTTGACACAATTCGTTTTATATCCATTCCGGATATTGGCGGGTACCCCCTCCTCCCCCCGTAGCCTAAGTAAACCGCGCACACCGGGGTACCGCCCATTGTATCAAAGGGTTGCCCCGTCGGTGCCTCTATGTGTCACGTCAATTGCCTTGGGCGATTATAAAACGCGATCGACATCTCACATGATGAGACACGCGAACTCATGCCCCCCAGCGTTGTTCATCCGACTGGCCAATCAATAAAAAACCACGGATCTTGGCCACCAACTACAAGCCTCAATGACTAAAAGGGCCGATCACGATCTACGAAAAATGAGCTTGAACCCCTTAGCTTGAATTACGAAGAAAAATGGTCTGGTGCCTAATATTTCATACACTGTAAAGTGGATATATCGTGGTGACATGCATTTTACGATGCAGTTGGTTTCGTTTCCGACCTGGGCATCTCAAATGGACGCGTCCCCCTCTCATTGTATTATGTATCAATACTTTACGGTGATACCTCTCAGTTATCTACATGGCGATCAATCCGCTATTGCTGTGCCGGCAATATTTCAGGCTGGTTGTCGTTGCCTTCATCATTTGTGGGTCGATAACAAGCACAGACAGTTTGCCACACCGAGAACACGGAGGACAGCTACTTTAATTCGCTTGTCTCTCCTGTACTTGCGTTTATGTTGCAGTTGTGTGATGACGCTCAAAGCTGTTGGTGTTTGCAGGGCGTTTGCGTCAACAGCGACGCGACCGACTTATGCGGTGAGTGGGACACCCTTTGCTGTACAACATGTCTTGGCGGCGTTCACTAGATAGCCAAAGTATCTTTGGAAGGGTGGCTGAAACAAGCGCGTGTAGGCGGCACCGTGCGTAACCCTAATTATACTCAGCACATGCATCTCGGCTACTAAAAGTAAAGGGTGCTGTATGCAGGGCTTGGCAACGGGGTCCTTCAATCAGTGATGGGACCATTGACATGTATTTACCCTTTTGCACGGGCGTCAGAAAACACTTTGCAATTCCATGTCACTCCATCGTTCTTGTGTGAATGGCGCAAGGTAGCAGCCTACAAGGAGGAAACAAAGCACAGTACTCTGTGATACCGTATATTTAGTGACTCTGGCAGCAGCTAATGATATCTCCCAATCTACAATATTGATAGTAGGTTCAGTGCCCGGCCCTAAGTGTGTGCTTTCACCGTGTCCCATTCCTTAAAGGAATCACGAATTCTACAGCAGCAGGTGTTCTACACTTGTTTCCGAGACTCCTCGTTTGAGGAACTGTCTATATCGTACATATCCTGGCTGCGAAAACCACTACACAGGCAACCGATTGCCATCAGTAGACGACAAAAAACGTAAGGCAACAGGTAACTATGCAATGGTTGGGTTGATGCGCAGTTGAGAAGCCCAGTCAGTCGGAACGAAATCGGCTCAAACATGCTACCTCTGTCGTTGCACAAATCGAAACCAGGATGGTCTCGAGATCGATACTTTTGCTAAATCTTGGATGGTGGAGTCAACGCTTGTTGTTGGTTTTTGGTGAGGATCAAGGTTCTGCTTAAAGCGCCGGAGCGTTTTGATCACTTGACCTCGCTATTTTTGGAGTAATACAGAGATATTTGTATTGCAGGTCCGGTGCACAGACGTTCGAAAAACATCGTAAACGTTGAGGCCTGATGAGTCAGTGTAACCCGACGGGTGGAAGCATCGCTGTTACTGTATTGAGCTGTTGCTTTTAACCGAATATATATGTCGAATCGGCGTCGCTCAGACGTAATGATCGCCCTTGCTGCTCTTTGTTTGCTTGTCATTCTTGAATTTCGGGGCTTCCTTTCCATGATGACAACCAGATCAAACGCCAGGTACGAAGTGGATTTGTATGTCGAATGTATAGGGTTGTAGTTTCGATGGTGAAGACACTCGGGATGAGTCGCTCTTTGTCCAAGATAGTATATCCGACCGGACCCCATAACTCGACATCGTCGGAGTTCCATTGGGGTTCAACTGAACAAGATTAAATAGTGAACAAAAACTGCTAGCACCATTTTAGCTTTTACACCCGGTTGCACTATTTGCATTTCTAAAGACAGTAGTCACAGGTGATTTGCTAATAACATCGAGCTCCCTAAGTGAAACACCTGCAAAATAATATCATACCTGCACCCATCGCAGCGCGCACCACTTAAAACCCGTGAACTCCGCCCTTACGAGATCGTAATGTAGAATGGGGAAATATTAGACGGATAGAGTGCACCTTTACAAACAGCTATCTTGAGCAATATACTGCGGATTTATTTATCGTTCTGTGAAGGTTCGGTCCATCGTTTCCTGTCCCACGGTGAGCTCAGAGGGCGGCTTGCTTGGATTGCACTACGTTGTGCGATGCTGACAGCTGTTTATTGTCCAACCACTTACTTAGACCATGTGACGTTCACCCACATAAAAATATGCTCTCGAAAGGGAGGGGCTGGGGATGACCCGTCCGCAGGAAAGTGTGTTGGGTGAACACGGTACCGCTACACATCAACGACTTACCCTCGTGCACAAAGGTAGGTTATATATTGTACCCCCACTGTTAACGTTTTTGATCGTTGCCCGCTCACTGACGCTTCGGGAGAGTAGGGTTGGGGTGGAAACCCTACGGGAACGCGTTTGATGTGATTTGGTGTTTGATATTTTATCACCTTTGCCAGCAACGAGTCGTAACCATCGCCAGTAGCAGGCAGATTTTCAATCTGCGCCAATCTGCGGCATACAATCATAGATATATTTATATAAATACTGCTGCCGTGACTCGGCCAGGACGATAACTTGTCCATTGTACCTCCTCCTGTATAACTCGTGAGTCGTACCCAAAGTGGTTGGAGGGACTTCGATCGTTTCTTCCCACTTTTTGTTGCGTTCTCTCTTCGAATCTCGTCGACGTCCCTGATATGGTTCGTCATTTTATTGCCGAGAAATCGCTTACTTAGAAACTAGTATATGAATCCTCCCGATGGTCCCGAGGCTGCCGAAGTGCGGCTTGCTTTGACTCCTTAACTACGCATCGTCCACCATAGTGTCAGATGAAACTCTCCTTTAACATGTTTTGTGCATGTTGTGCGTGCGTTACGGTGTGCAAGCTCCCCAAGGGCCGCTGACAACATGCACTGCGGCGAACCAAGGCGACGAGGTAAGGGGTGCGTGGTACCCACCGGCTGAGGTGGATGCTTGAAATTCTTTGCGGACAATAGTACGGTGAAAACCTGTCGCAGGACCGATTACAGCACCGTGGCACCCCCCCCCCCCCCCCCCCTATTCTACACATAGTTGACGCTGGAAAGGCATTTGCTACATGGAGAGTGTATCGAGATTAACCATGTGTCACAAACGCGTTGCACATCGTGGAAATCTGCCGCGCCTAGTCCGCCTCCTTGCCGGTATGCTGCTAACTACTGCAAAGGCTTATGTGACATTGACGATGAAGTCCTCACATTACCTCACTTCCCTGAAACTCTGAAACTCGTCCCAAAGCAGGCTGTAACCAACAAGTACGGTACAAAATAGTGTGCACATCAGTTTCATACTCGTCTGTAAGCAAACCGGTACCGATGAGCCGTTGCACAAGGTACCGTATCCCTTGCAACAGGAATGAGTCCATAATGCTATAGGCAGGCTCGATAAAAAACGTAAAATACATTCACGAAGAGGGTTCAAATAACAAAGCGAGGTGGTGGAAACAAAGGGACAAAGATAAATCAGAAGGGAAAAAAAACGAAGCAAACATGCGTTCAGGGGCCAGGCTAACTCGTGAGGACAAGGTTATGCATCGCTGGTAGGATCAATCCAGTCATAATACCAGCTCATGTGCCAACCCAAGGACGCCACATGACAATCAGACAGAGTACAATAATACAAGGGGATGGTAGAAGAAAAGAGCGAAGACCAAACTAAAACCCGAGCCGTCCTATAACCAGTTAGTGGGTCGAACATGACACAAACGACACAAACAGGACAGATAGACGGACGGACCGGGGAAAAAATGAAATGTCCTAGCAATCAGATAAAGCAATTCCCGACCCTTGTTTCGTCTTCACGTCTCTACGCCTTTTGATGGGACAGTGCATCCCCGTCGCGGTGGATGTTGCGCTCGGATGTTCCACGCTGGGGCCATCTGGCAGTTCTTGCGAGGCCATAGTGGGTTCCGGGCTGAGTTGCGCGAACTTTGAAGAATTTGGGACTGAAGGCAATGTGAGAAATCGAGGGAGGTGATTATAGTGGGGTCACGTTCTGGTGTGTGATGTTGCAGTAGAAACCGGCCTTTCTGCAGGTCTACGGTACGGGTCGTTTTGTCTTCGCGATGTGCTACACCGTGTTATTTGTGCGTTTGTCGCGCTGCGTCGACACAATGCCCTCGAAATCGACGAAACTCGGCTGAAATATTTTGATCGGGTGCAGAAACATCCCAGTGGTTTCATAACATGTAGGAAAACTGGGCGTACCCCCCCTTCTGTATCGTGAGGTAGCTGTGGTCACGATTCCAACACTCGTTGTACCGAAGGATTAGCTCGAGTAAATCTCGTTCGCCCCGAAACTTTGAAATTCGCGAAACCCGGCAACGATAAACTAATAACACTCATCGTGCGATTCGACAGCAACACCAATATCGGCAACTCAGGTCCCCGAGGGTTGAACCGATGACCGGGAAACTGATGCATATAGCATTGGCGAATATCAAACACACTTCGCGATGAACATCTTAAAGACAAAGGGTGTGTCGCGGCAAATAGGTTTCATCGGAAAACGCCGTTTACAAACGCGCACCCTCCTTATGCGTTTGTTGTATTGCACCGTCATATCGCGTTCCTTTGCTAGCGGGAGGACAACTCATCGGAACAATATTGCCTAACCTTGGATGTATAGCTTGGCTTTATTGCCTCGAAATTATGTATTTGATGACCATTGCGATACATCTGTTTGTACGTTGAGTGGCGTATGCTTGATGCTGCTGTCGTCGGCGCATTAGCCCCACAACAAGCTCCGCCATTGTACTGTGTCAAAAAAACAGACGACGTCTACACTAAACCTCATATCTCGTACATTTTGTAATGGACGCAGTTGTGTAATGATGCCCAAGGCTGCTGGTGTTTGCAGGGCGTTTGCATCAACGCCGGTGCTACCGGTGTATGCGGTGAGGCGGGCACCTAATTCTGCACGGTGTGGTATGGTGGCATACGATAGCTGGACATGTATACTGTGGAACTATAACGGCAGCAGGGTACATCTGCGTTTCGCATTCCATCGAACTGCCAGTCGGCCCGTGTCTCTTGATCGGAAACATTGGGCAGGGCTTGCCATTGGCGAATGCCATACGTACTGTCAGCATTTAAGGACGGCGTCCGCCTTCCGAGTGCTGGATTTAATCACCATGACAAATGATTCATCTATGTAGTTGCGGTCATTATAACACCAAATAACAGAGCGTGTAAATTCAAAAGTTGAAGAATGAGATGAGTGGCGAGGATCTGACGATCTAGTTATTACAGATGCTTGTGCAGGCGCATCATAGAGCCCCTTGATATGAAGTGTGACGCCGTCGCTCTTACTCTGAGGGCACAAGCACAGCATAGTAGCTCTTCCAGCAAACAGCGCAATTTCTTTCGCTGCCCTCGTTTCTCGCCGCCCGCCTCGAAACGCATAGGCATTATATTACGGTAGTGCCACAGGCAGTGTGACTGCGTCGTACGCGATATCCCGAACGCATGATATACGTACAGTCACGTTTAGTCCGTTGACAGTTGCGTCGTAGCCTACATACCGTACATGCTGTCTAAACGACCTGCTCGTTATGTCACATATGATTCCGTCCCTGGTATTGAAGGAATTTTCTATGCTGTTCACAAAACTACCTATCCTGTAGTTTTCGCTACCCGTTCAAGGTTTGCTGCGGTTTATTGGTGATGTCGAAAGACTTAACCATATCACCAGGACGTTGTTTTATCCCGTACGGCACTAGTGTCGGTTCGACTAAGCAGCACGGAGAACGTCACATTGCAACGTGCGATACATATAAGTACCAAACCAAACATCGTCCAATTGGGTGTTTGATTTGTCAATGTTATCGGGCAGGAAACTTCGTCGATACACTATCGAGATGCCGCGCTCGACTTGATTCAAACATTGAGCCCTTGCCCATAGCTAATCATCAACCTTGCTGCTCTTGCTTACTCTGCTACTCCGTACTACGGGTCTCCCTCTCCATGCTATCGACCAGATGAAAAACCAGGTACGAACGCACGTTAAAACGTCGAGTGTATAGGGTCTTTTACGCGATGGCGACGACACGGCTGGGCGGGATCTCCCCATTGCGAGTTCGAAATAGCCGGTGTGCCTGGGGTAGGCGCTCTAAGTTCATTAGCAAAGTAGAACGTCAACCAAGGTGCACGATAGTTTGAATTCAGCATATATTCCAGACATCACGTATGTCCCAGGCTGTGCGTAGACGTTCGGTATTTGTGATTGCCCGACGTTCTAGGTACGTTGAGTATTGGTTAAAACGAATTAACTGTACTGAGGACGTATGACATTGGGCCACTCTGATTTATCGTTTGGAGGGAGGGGGAGGGAGTTGTATATTCATGAAACGGGTCAGGTGGGTAAGATACTCCAGAGGCATCTTCAACATTACTTCCGTGCGTAACATTGTTTGTACCTGACTCTTGCCTGAACCTCACTCACCTAGGTCTCGGCAGAGTGATGTCGGGGTTCAAACGCCACGGACCCATATGTAGTGTTGCATAACGCTTGTTATGGCTTTGGCTTGGTCAACAGAGAAGTTTTTTCATTGACATTATCAGGTAGACGATGACCATACCGGAGCAATCGTCGAAGACAAATATTCTTGATCCTGCAGTATAACCACGCCTACAGGCACATCGTGCCGGACCGAGTGCATATCTTGCCTAGGGTGGATCGACGAACGTAGAAAATATCATCTTTGTTCCTCATGTATTTTCTTGTTCGCCCTCGTAAGCGCCCCAAATGTGATTCGAGATTGAAACCATACGTAGAGCGCGATCGTTCCACATCATACAAGTACTTCGAGCGAAGCTCTCGAGCACGATTAACAGAAGCATGCACCATACCTCTGGAAGACCATTTTCACCAATGCCATGTGTGACTCTCCGCTAACACGCTCTTAACCTCCATGTCGCAATAGGTACGGCTACGCCGTTGCAGGTTGCCTCCAATAGCGTGTGCCGCTTCTGATACAATATAACCTGTGCCAGTGATATGCGAGGGGCAATATTTCATGGCTCATTCCTGAGAAAAACCACTGCGTGGTCTATGTCTTCACCATTCGTTCATGTACAATAGAAAAGCGCCTTGGTCGCTACATGAGTACCGTAATCTGTACACGGTGTATGGAATGAGAGAATGGTGCCGTACTACTAAGGGGCACGCAGTCGGTACCAACACTGGTTGATGTTGTTGATCCTGACGGAAGACAACATATCTACAGTACATCAAACATGTAGTTGCGTTCACTGTGTAGTCTTTGCTCTCCATTGACAAATTCGACTGTCAGCAATTGTTGGCGTGCCATGTCTGCTCTAAGTATGTTGGGAACATTAACGTCGCCGGATGCCTAGCGTCTCCGCGGTACAAACGCCAATTCCTTTATTTGTGTAGAGAGTGTACCACAGTTGCAAACGGGCCTTTAAACCTCCATTCATGTACGTCGGCAACTCGTGAAATGACACGTTAAATATTGGGACTGCGTTTGGTGTTAGCCATGGGATTGAAATGCGATCAGGAAAGTGCCGTCTCGAAGTGTTGGCTCTTTTTCTCCTGTTTGCCGACTTCCAACACGAACATTGCAGCATGCCCGGATGGGTCAAATATTTGCGATGACCCCCACATGAAGGGCCTAAGGGGCCAGAAGATTGACTGGTCTGGCATCGACGGCGGCTGGTACAACTTGATCAAGGACGACGACGCCCATCTACACGTGAACGTCCGCCTCACCGCTCCTCTGCCGGAAGCGTTCCCTGACCGTCAGCTTGTCACGGCTGTCAGCGTTTTGTCCGAGGGTCACTCTCTCGTTATCGAGGTGAATAATCCATATGACACGAACACAAACGGGTGTCCGAGAGGGATCTCACCCTGCCTTGCCAACGGCGGACTGCGCGCTGTGGTAGATGGAAAGGAAACAGAAGGCGTCCTTCGTTTCTTGAGAGACGAGTACGTGGTGGACGGCATCGCTGTGTCCGCTTCCAACTTACCGGCGGAGTGCCGTCAGTTTGGCGGCGATAAGATTTGGGCTCGAATGCACGACGAAATGCTGCAGAGCACCCGCGCGCTGACCACCGAAGAACTATTCGAAGACTGGATACTTCGATTCGACGATATGGCGGCCCCCGAGTGGTGCGCGCGGTATATTGACGAGCACAATCTCGCCGATTTGCAGTCCATACATGCCGTCTTCAAACTCGTGACATCCACTGTCACTGTGCGCCTAAACGTCGGCACGAACTACCAAGGCGGTGGTGAACTAGACTGGGATGGCCGCGTCTTGCCTGACCTTGAGTTCTGGCAGATGGACGTGGGTCTGGACGGCCTGTCCCTCGACAACGAATCTTTGTCCGGAATCCTTGGAGAGACGGCCCGCCCGGTGCTGGATGAGGACGGCGTTGAGGTGATGGAGGGGCCCGAGGCTTACCGTGGCGCCGTTGGCGACTACCGTGTTTCCGGCCCACTCGGCACATACTTCAACCTTCAAGACAACGTTTCGCTACGCGGTTAAACTTTTCCTGCTAGCTCGCACTATAGATTTACGTATTTGTAGGTGGGTAAGCTGAAGGTATGTCGTGAGGATATTTGATTGAGGAAGTTTTACCGATAAACTCGGCAAAAGATCAGCGTAAAAACACGATACTTCACAAGAATACTGACCTACAACTCTACGCTTGGTTCTGACCTGGTTGAGACGTTGGAGTGGTAGAGACGAAGAAGGATTGTGTAAATTGGCGTATGCTGGGGCCATTTCTATTGTACTCAAGCATTCGGCGAATTTTTCTGGTACGTCGCAACACTTTCAGCAACAAGGACGACAGCAGTTCCCATCGTGTCAGACTATACCAGGTACATAGTATGGGTCGGGGTCGTATGCCTGAATTATGCACCTGTTCCTGGTTTCGACGGTTCTCCATGTTTTATGCTGTATTCGATGTGATTGATGTCGACCGGTTGGCTTTGTTAGTACTAACTGAATTTCTAGAGTTCGTTGCTGTACGAAAACGTGGGTGACGACAAGATCCGACAGACTTTTGTTGAACCCGCTCCAGTGGGTCGTTCCCAAGAACCTGTGGGGATACTTTGGCATACGAGTTTCCGGCATTCGTGGGATCGGGATGCAGTCCCGTTCGCGATAGTAGGCTTCGATGATGTTAACGGCACGACGTCGCGTGTTTTCAACGGGAAGTTTGAGATTTTCAAGTTTGGCCGTGAAACCATATTACCCATGTTATCAACCACTATGTTGCACACAAAACCACTTATGTTTCTCGGTGTACCTTATCATTTACTTGTCCTGTAGCGATTGTCTGGGTTAGTATTTTTCCTGAGAGAGGTTCGGGGTGGTTGTGTAATTCTGCGCAGTAGCACTGCCTTGGGAAATTGGGGAATCAAATAAGAGGCACCAACATGTCGAGTAAGAACCTTCTACAGGAAAGGATTTCCAGTGCACCGATGAGCTGTGATGTCCTATTACTTTGTTTTATTGGTGAACTACGCGCAGCGTACAGGGTAAGCAAATGATATTGCAGTGCGTTTGGTGAGTTTGGTTTCGAGTGCAGCAGATGGGTTTCTGTTTCTCACCCTGGTGTGCCGCTTTTAAGCGTAAGCGCCCTGCTCGTGTGCTTTACAGACAATGGCATATGACACGGGGTCTAATGGTGTCAGACCGTGCGGTCCTAGGCTTGTTTGACTAATTTTGTAGCAAAAGCCTGCCGGTATTATATCCATTGTTTGATGCTTCCCTTCCAGTGATTTCTGTCGTCGAAGCAACACACCGCAACTGACGATGAAAATAAATAAATTAGGTTAGCATCGCCGTCGAACTCTTGGCAACTGTTTGAGTAGAATATTTTGGATATGCCGTTTTGCCTGGCTATGTGTTTCGAGTGATTCAAACTCAGTCGGACTGGACCCGTTGTTTTTCGAACCGAGCGAGGTAGACTGTTTGGGATACCGGTTGATCGTAAATGCTTCTCGCAGGTGAGGTGGCCGACGGCCCACCGAAGCAGCCGATGGTTTATCAAGACGCCTCATGCCTGAGATGTTGACGATGTGACCGAGGTCGGTGACATACCGATACGACCCATATGTGTGGGTGGTCCCCGTTCGTTTTTACTGTTCTGTTCTTCTACGGCACAACGGCAACTCAAGTAGTTAGACCGCGGACCTTGCCACAGCGGTTGTATTACAACCCGTTCGAGTAAGCCGGGAAGACACTCCAGGGATTCGATGAGCTGCCTCAAAAGGTGTGCATCGGTGTTGAAAGCGGGTATGTGCGTAAAACACAAGTAAAAAACGAAACGTCTCGGGTGATGCCGGAAATCTAAACTTACGGGAAACGCTCGACAAGCTGGTAATCAGGTTGAAAAGATTTGGAGAAGGGGATACATGACCATCGCCCCCCTCATGAAACAAATCTGATGGGAAACATATCTGTGATACCCATGTCGGTGGTGGGGAACTGCAAACTATTAATACACTTCGTTGATAAATTGAATAGCTAAGGCAGTAGAACGCCAAGGATACTGTTACAATTCAGCCCGACCGAGTCACCGGAGTCGCTCATTGTTCGTCCTCGTCGTCGAGGTGTGGGGTGCAATTGTACACTTGTTGAGTACCCGTTGTTGCAAGTGACTAGTTTTCACGCAACAACTGTTCAAGTCAAAGCCCCATCGCCAACGCTGACGCTGCAATGTAGAGGTATGAACGAGCAAGTTAAGTTTCATTTCTATAAAGAATGCCACGTGAAAACTCGAGGTATAGAACCTCTACAGTGTATGCTCAACCGTCGCGTTGTCTTCCATCTTTGGATAGCGCACTACCAGAGGTACCATATTAACTTTGAGTCTAGCTACGTCTTAAAGTGCGCCCACTAAAGCCCTCTCGTGGGTTCATGATCGTAGCGATGCCGTTGACCTAATATGGTAACGTACGGTCTGTAGCACCATTCTACCTTGGTAAACTCTCCCATCAGGCCATGCGAACATATTCACTGGCCAGGCGGAGCGGTCAAAACCGAGCAAGGCAAAAAACTCAGAGCAGGACAGATGTACAAGAGCACATGCTTGGTAAGTCAGGACAGGCATGACCTATTAAACAACGTTGAGCACCTGACATAACTCACGAAAAAAACTTAAACAGCTTCATCATCCCTATCATCGGCAGGGGCAAACCGTGGGTTGAACCGCGCCTCGCCAGTCCTGTTTGAAGTGACCAGATATAATAGACATCACGTCGTCGTGAGCGGAGTGATGCCTTGACACCCGATACCACGTTAGGGTTGTTGGTAGGAACACAGAATAGATAACGAGTACGCGACCACTCGAGATGCATAATGATCGTTGAACTGGGAACAATCATCCCCGTGTCTAGCGCAACGCCGAACTCTCCGACGCGTTCGAAGACAGCGGTAGACCGTACAATTTCCGAGGGTCATCTTTTCATGATTTGAGAATTATCAGTTTAACAAACGAACACATAGTCAACCCGGTACATCTACACATCCCATGGGCTGGGTGCACAAATTATTACGCGTTAACTTGGGACTAAAATCTTCAAAAACATCTCACCTGGTCAGCCTGCATCACCAGGCGGTGAATCAGAGATGGGGAGGCTCACAGGGGATAGATCCGTAGGGGTGGCCCCTGGCCGTCCTGTTCGCCTGCCTCGCGCAACCCGTGGATATAGACCCCAGGTATGTCATGCCCTAGCGAGTGTTCCCTTGTCCTGCAAACGTTGGAAGTTAGGGCCCTTGAGGGTCGTCTCGCCCGGCCTATAAGTCCCCGCGGGGACCCCTTCGGTATCTCGGCGTTGCCGACCAATTTCCCCGCGAGCAGGAGGGTTCCGGTCAGCACCGCTAGATCGTGGCTGATACTGGTAGCACCACGTTAAACGTTCCCCCGCCAAGGCCAAAATAGCCACCATCACCGCCGAGTTTCTGGGGAATATCATTTCCCCTGGCGGTTACCGCACCAACCACGAAAAGGTCACCGCCCTCACTAGAACTCCCATGCCGCTCGACAAGAAGCAAAGGCGCTCGCTCATTGGAAATCTACTACCGCCGTTTTCTGCCGAAATTGTCCCGACGTCCACGCCCCATTAGCGCTCTGCTCAAGAAAGGTGCCACGTTCGACTTTACCCTTGACATCGAAACCACCGTACGCGCTATCCTCCAAAACCTTGCCGAATGGCCTAGCCTGGTCTACCCCGACTGGGACGCAATCGCCGACAAGTTCCGCCTCTTCCGCCTCTACTGCGACGCTAGTATCGACGGCTTCGGGCAGACCCTTGAGCAAGACAAACCCGACGTCCCAGTCCGCCCCTTACATTTTATCAGCAGTGCCACCCTGGACTCCGAACGTTCATGGACACCCCTCGACCTCGACGCCGGGAGCATCATATGGGCGATGAAACACCTCCGCGGTCATTTATGGTTCACCCGCTTGCAGATCTACTCGGACCACGAGGCGCTCGAGAGCAATTGCCAAGGGCGGAGAACATAAAGCCCGTGTCCGGCGCTGACTCGAGTTCCTGTCGGCGTATACCTACACGCTGGAGTACCGGAAGGGCACGGCCAACGCCAATGCCGACTTCCTTCTCCGGCCTCCCCAACCATCCACCGACGCCGACCGCATCGGACGCAACGGCCTGACCGGCCCAACCACCGTCGGCATCTACCTCATTCGCCCCTGCGGCTTCGCGCCGAACGACCCTGCCGCCTCGGGTATCCGCTCGGGTGGGCTCTTATCCCCCCGTTCAAGACCCACCCCAACCGTCCGTCCTCTCCCTTTCATCGACGTAGATTTTGTGAGACTTCCGCCAACTGGGACCACGTATTGAGCACCCCAAACGTTTCTCTGCAACCCACACCTTCGTCAGGCTTATTTTCACCAACGACTCCACCACTGTACAGCTTGCTAGCACCAAGAACGCCGCCATGAACACCTCACCTCCTCCTGGCTCGGCTTCCAGGCTATCCGTCATTATTCCGCCGTCCACCACTGGCTCCATGACACCAGCCCTTCAAGGTCTCAAATCTAGGCGTACCCGCCATGGCGTCGCAGCTGCCCGGGGAACCCCTCGGCTTACAGTCGACTATCGTTTTGGGCGCCGACAGCCACCCATTTTAGGCAAACGATCAAAACCCACCTACTGTGCGACCACGCCATCGGACGGGGTCCAACCAAGACTTCTATAAAGACGACGGCTCCAGCTACAGCCCGCGTGCCACGAACACCATCGACGCCACCGGAGACATTGGCGCCCACGACACCATGACTCACCTTTTCAACCAGGTCACCACCGTTACTACCCCTTCGGAGCCCGTTGTCGAACTCGATGACGAACCGTACGTCCTCACCTGCATCGAGCACTACTCCTACAAAGCTTGGGCACGAGAACAACGCGCAGAGTTTCTGTGCTGAGCCACCAATCGCTTACTGTAGTGGGACTCCCCTGACCCCACAATAAATGACCTCCTAGATTTCGTCCCGTCGGCCCGCAGCTCACAACGGTAGGACTTCAACACTCTAGCCTCCATAACCGAGCTGCACCGTACTGACGACGGTCCAATGACGACCAGAACCCGCACCCGGGAAACGTATACCACCACCCGCCCCTCTCACCCCACGCGTCTAAGAAACAATGTTGATGCGCCCCTGGGTGCTGAACACATATCAGGCGACAACCTCTATACACCTCGGAGTTACCCGAACGGTCCACAGGCTGAGATGTTTCTTGGGGTCGACTGGCATGGGCGCTTCCGTCCGCTGGTAGATATGCCCCTGCCTCCAATGCCAAGCGTAGAAGAACTCTCGGCACACCATTCGCTGGCCCATGCTTTGTCTTCCTTTGCCCAACGCATATGGCGTCACCGTCAGCGTCGAGTACGTCGGGCCTCTGTCGCTCACACCGCGCGGCTACGTCCACATCCCCCTCTTCACCGACCGATTGTTTAACCGTTTTAGCAGCGCAGTTCACAGCTTCCAGCACTGTCGACGTCTTCCTAACGAGCTCATCCTCCTCTGGGTGTGCGCGGTTGCACTCCTCTTCGACAACGCACTACCTTTTACCTCCAATCTTTCGAACATCGCCTACGAGCGCCATGACATCCACTAGGTCAACACCAGCTCCTACCACCCATGCACTAACGGCGTCGTCGAGCGCGTCAACCGTGTGCTGGCCCAAATGCTCTATATGGTTGGCAACGAACAGCAGACCGACTGGGACGTGCTCAATATGGCCGGCAACGAACAACAGACCGACTGGGACTTGTTGCTCCCATACATGTCGTCGGCCTATCGTCGGCCTAGAACAACTCCGCGAACGCCGTTCCAGGGCTTGGGTCTAACGGAACCGACACAAGCGGCCTTCTTCACTTCCCGATCTCGGTCGTGGAGCACGACAACGTCGGTCGTAAAGAAAGCTTGGACCGCGGTCGCCTGGACTACACAACCTCGCCACCGACCGACAACGACGCGCCTACTCCATCCATCGCGACCTACACCGACTCACCGTCTCGCGTCTCGAGCAGCCGCAACTCGCCCATGATAGTCGCCCTCCTACCACCCCCCCCCTTGTCGCCACCACGCCCCCAACCTGTATCGAGCAACGCAGCACCATTCACCGCAACACCGCCGTCGAGGGCTGCTGGCCACGAGCTTGCCCCGGCCGATGGCAATGCTAGTTCGCCACCACCATTAGGTAAGAGCGCGTCCGCACACATGCATGTGCGACCTGTACATTATGGCACGTACGTCGTCCCACACTCCGCGCGGAAAGTTGACCCTTTTAGAACCGCAGTCCCTTTTGGGGCACACACTATCTTGAATTAGAGTACGTTGTCCCCAAAACGGGACTGCAGTCCCAAAGTTTGATTGTGATGTCCACGAGCTGATCCCAACGACATACATCAAGTCCAGCTTCGGGCACTAAAAACCGGAAAACATACGTATAGTCACAGACGGCAGAGAGCATGGGCTTGTAATACTTTGTCTTGCCCGCCGGTGCTCAAAATACCTGCTGTTGACAATGTTACACACCCCGGACAGCTCATGAGCTAGCTCATCTGCCGTGTATAGCTCAAGCTTCGAAAACATGTGCAGATGAGCTACCGCCTATAGCTCAAGCCGGGGGAAACATGTGTAGCTCATGTAGCTCCTATAGCTCATCTTGGGGGCTGGTGAGCTAGCTCATGCAGCTCCTATAGCTCAGCCTGGGTAAATGTGTGTAGATGAGCTATCGCGTGTAGCTCAAGTTTGGAAAACATGTGCAGATGAGCTACCGCCTATAGCTCAAGCGGAGGGAAACATGTGTAGCTCAGGTAGCTCCTATAGCTCATCTCGGGGGCAGATGAGCTAGCTCATGTAGCTCCTATAGCTCAGCCTTGGAAAATATGTGTAGATGAGCTATCTTCTATAGCTCAAGCCTTCAAAACATGTGCAAATGAGCTACCGCCTATAGCTCAAGCCTTCCAAACATGTGCAGATGAGCTACTGTCTATAGCTCAAGCCTTCAAAACATGTGCAGATGAGCTACCGTCTATAGCTCAAGCCTTCAAAACATGTGCAGATGAGCTACCGCCTATAGCTCAAGCCTTCATAACACGTGCAGATGAGCTACCGCCTATAGCTCAAGCAGGGAAAACACGGGCAGCTGAGCTATCGCCTATAGCTCACCCCAGGAGAACGTCATCATAGCTCATGCACACAGCTCATTGTAGCTCTTTCTCGGCCACACATGCGTGTAAGATAAGTAGGTAAAAAAGCCCACCCTCCAGGACAAGTACGTATGTATAGGGATAATATGGGTTGTACAGCTCACTATGCTTCAGCTTACTATGCTTATTTAATTTCAACGACGGTACGAGCGACAGCAGTCAAGATTAAGATGATGAGATATTGATGTAATTATTAGCATATATTCACATACTTGCATTTGACTCATATATCAAAATAAAATGAACAGGATTATTATGGCTACTGCTATTAATAGTGGTGCGCTGCAACGCCAGCGAAAAACCAATCCGCCAATCCACCCACCCGCCACTCATTAACAAGGCTACAATTAATTACAGTATAATCTGAATCCCGTACATACCGTTCCTTACACACGACTTCCGTGGCTGGAGCCTACCACAAGGTGCAAAAGAAGAGACAGAGAGGAAGGAACAAAAAACTACCTACATTGCCGAAAAACCACGCAGACAAAACAGATGAAGTCCATTAACGAAAACAAAACGCAGAAGATCCACCGCTGCCCCCATTTATCCCCATGGTGTCTACGTCAAGCTTGAGCTTTCTCCTTCGTACTCGTCGAAGACATCCTCGTCCTTCTCCTCGCCCGCAGAAAGGGCCACCACCTCTGCCGATGGGTTAGTAAGCCTCCGAGGTATGGCCTGAAGCGCCTGCTCAGGTGACAGGGCGGGCACTTTGATGGGAATATAGTCCTGGTTTCCGTTTAGGAACAGCACCATCTCCGCGTAGGCCGCGGAGAGGCTGCTCCTTGGGGTCTGGCTCCGAGCATGGTCGTACACGATAGACCGGGTAGCTGTTTTGCCGGGTATGACACACCGCCTAAACCCGCTTGGTGCTGGTATGTCACGAAGGGCTGTCTCCTTCGCCTCCTGTTGGTGAGCGCAGCGCGAGAAGATGCACAGCACGCGTAAGAGCGCCGACCAAGCGAGGCATCTCGGATACACATCATGTACGTCGTATGATACTGCTGCATTATTTTTATTTGGAAAATAAAGGACACAACGTCACTGTGAAAGAAGCATAATAAATAAGATCAGCCCACGGTCATCGTTACTGCTGTACTCGTGCAAGTTCGGTTTACAAACACAAAGACCTGCGCGAGCAATGAAACCCCGCACAGCTACGAGTACAGCTCGCTACTTACATGTACATCACCTTGCGCCTACAGTAGTACAGTCCCCTACCCTTCAACCAGGAAATGAGAGGCATATAGATTGGATGATGCAGCTCAAACAGCAGCATCATGGTCTAGGTGGGCAAAATCATACGACCTCAGAAACGCGCACCTTGCTTTCGGATTGAGTTTGATCCTCATCCTTGTCCTCATCCACATGTATGACGTCGTCGGAGGGGTCTACATCCATCGATGGATCCCGTTGCTGCCCGCCGCCAGCCTGGTGTAAGGTCGAAGTGCCTCTGGAGCTTCCACCACGGGTCGTGGGCATGCTAGGGTGTTGCTGTGTGGTGCGTCGGTGTTGTGTTCTGTTCTGTTCGAGCGCCTCTTGTGGTGTGCATAGGGTGACGGCTGACAGCTGCTGCTGTATATAGCTGTTGTAAAAAAACGACACTTCAAATCCTGTTGGGTGTCGACCTATCGTCAGTGTTTTCAGAACAAAAGCAGATCCGATCTCATATAATATCACATACTGTACCTGGTATGTACAAAAATACATACGGTTGTTGGTGTTTATGTCGTTCTATTCTGCGTACTTGTATTGGTCACTTCTACAGCTCAGGAGCTAGCTCATCTATCCCCTATAGCTCAAGCCTTGAAAACGTGTGCAGATGAGCTATCGCCTATAGCTCAGGCTTTGAAAGTATGTGCAGATGAGCTATCCCCTATAGCTCAAGCTTTGAAAACATATGCGGATGAGCTACCGCCCATAGCTCAAGCATCGAAAACATGTGCAGATGAGCTACCGCCTATAGCTCAAGCTTCGAAAACATGTGCAGATGAGCTACCGCCTATAGCTCAAGCTTCGAAAACATGTGCAGATGAGCTACCGCCTATAGCTCAACTTTCGAAAACATGTGCAGATGAGCTACCGCCTATAGCTCAAGCCGAGGGAAACATGTGTAGCTCATGTAGCTCCTATAGCTCATGTCGGGAGTAGATGAGCTAGCTCATGTAGCTCCTATAGCTCACTCTGGACATATATGAGCAGATGAGCTATCCCCTATAGCTCAAACTTTGAAAACATGTGCAGATGAGCTACCCTCCTATAGCTCAAGCCAGGAAAACATGTGTAGCTCACGTAGCTCACGTAGCTCACCGGTGAGCTAGCTCCTTAAAGAGCTAGCTCGAGCTACCGTGAGCTGATCTGTCCGGGGTGTGCAATGTTAGACCACACATACGTACCAGGTATCGGGTTCAAACTAGAGCCTGGTATCAGTATAGGGATACACCCTATATATATACCTCCTATACGATATGATATTTCCATGGTACTTAGTCATGTTTTTTTTCGCCTGAGCGTGTGATATATATCATATCGTATTACATCGCTATGTATAAGGGCTTTCAGCACGATGTGACTAAAAGGTGATATGATATTTGGTATATGATATATACGTCCGCTATGAAGGGATATATGGGCCTATATAAGGTGATATAAGATGATATATCGGCCTATATGAGGTGAAATACGCGATATATAGCTATCCGATACGCGTCATAATATGACCACTTGCTGTCTTGACGATATATCTTGCGTCTTTCGGGCGTACATTTTGGGCGGAATACACGTGCAGTATATTATACCTGGTACGTATGTACTAGTATACGAGTACGAAGCGTGACGCACACACAAGAGGGGACGTACCAGGGCCGGTGCCCGCTATACTGTCTTCCTGTCGTGCGGGTTTGATCCGCGATGGGCGAGTCGAACGCGCCATCGCCTGCGGCCACAGGCAAGCCACAGCTACAGCAGTCGCCTTCGACATCGTCAAGTGCAGCCACACATCTACATGCAATATATCCTCGCGGAGAAAGGGTTGCTGTATCATCATTCATGCTTTTGGTGTGCCGGGGGTAGTACGTAGCGGGCACAGATCGCCAAGTACCGAGCCAGTGCCTTACCATCAGTGTGGCACAGGCCCCAACCACGAGCAAGTACCGATGTGACACGGCGTTGACGTACATATATTTTTTTTATTTATTTGTTTATTTATTTTTTTATCATCACTTTTACTTTCCAGCCCACTCGTAGGAGGTTTTACCCTCGACGATCTTCTGGACAAGCCGTGGTCACAGGTGTCGTCCCCTCTCCCCCCCGGTACGTGCCTTTATTTTTTATCGCGCATAGGGTTCTCAGCATTCCCACTGCTCGTCGATTATCATCGAATGTACAGCTAACTCACGCTCTCGCGCTTTCCGCCAATCAATTTTATGCAAGAAAAAGTCCCTATGAGCATGCACTCGGTGAGACTCGAACTCACGAAATTGATCTTGATAGGCTCGCGGACCACCTACCAAGCCACCGGGGTAGATGATAACAGCACACGAAATCACGATATATATAGGGCAGATATATAGTGACATATCACAAAATACAAGGTACATGATATATAACGTTATATATATGATATTGCACTATATATATGATATATCACACGATATATGACATGGTATCATCATATACCCTGCATACATCACATATCATAGCGATATATCAGAAAACGCCCGTGATATGGACATGACTACGAAATATCAACTTTTATGAATTAGTCATGTTTTTTCGGGGGGTATATCTACATATACCCCCCCGATTTTTAGGTGATACCAGGCTCTAGTTCAAACACAACAACTAGAAGCTACCAGTATAAGGCCAGATCTTATGCAATTTTTTTTGAGGCGATTGTATGGCTGTTTACTGAGGCTTCGGGGTATCTGGTCCCGTTTCTGACCAGATTTTATCAAAATCACGTCTTATGGGGTGTTTGGTGGCAATAATGGTCCTCCTAGATTTTATCACTCGTGAAATTCCAGGAAGTGATTTTTTTGACAGCCTCTTCTGATCAACTCTGCAAGTGATAAAATTTGCTTTTGCACAATACCTCGTAGGCATTGTACAATATTGTGTAGGTTACAGAATGGGCTCATGATGGGTCACGACGCTACATGCTTGGTTACTCTTGTACACAGCTGGGCTCCAGCACTTGTGCATCGGCCACTACGGAGAGAGAGGGCATCAATACCTTGGCCACCATGGCGTCCCTTGCGGCCGCCCAACTGCAGCTGCTCTAGGCAAAACAACTTTGCAGACGAATAGGACGATACTACAGCAGTATCAAAACAATCTAACGTTTTTCTTTTCTGACTACGACGGCCGCAAGCAGCTCATGCTCCGCGAGAGCGAGAGCTCCTTGCTGATCCAGCGACTAGCAAACCCCTCACGCAGCTCCCCAGGAGGTTCCACGTTCCGTTCCTTCCTTCGAGGAGCTGGTGGTGAAGGTTGATCGCCCAACCCGGCGTGAACGACTCGTTCGTGTCGTGGTCCACGTATGTAGAGTTCGAGGGAAACTTCAAGACCTCGGTTCTGTTCTTTTTTTTTATTCTCCCATGACGTAAAACCAAAAACACCATAAGACGGCACATAGCGCGCCGATCTGGTGTGGCTTTTTGCCGCAGGAAAATCCGACTTCCTGCCTTTTTCAATCACTCAAGAAATATTGCTGAAGATCTGGCGTGAAGCACAGGGGCTAGTTACGTCGTCGTTTGCTCTCACCGTGATATATATACACCATACACCAGCCATTCAAGGGCTACGTACAGCATACAAGGCGCTTCGCTCCGCGGTCGGTCCACGCCGCCCACTACGCTCGCTCAGGAAGAAAAAGTACACCAAGTTATACGCGAAGGGGACAGAGGTCCATGACTGGCGACCTCATAGTGCCAAGCGTCCCGCCGCCATGCTTCAGGAGAAAACAGCTCGGACGCCATATACATACGCATCGCGAGTGGTTTTCCGCAACGCTCGCTAACACGTGGTACGTTCGCGTACACACCCCAGGTAGGGTACTTATTTCCTTATTTCTATATGCCCGTGTCTGCACTCGTGTGTACGCAAGATAAATCACAGCTGCTCGGCACAGCAACCCACAGCAAAATCAATGAAAAGGAAACCGAAAAAATTCGGAAGAAATAAAATCACCGTCACCTTTTAAGTGTAATAATTTGCTATATCTGTTTGGAACACTTTGTTCCCTATGCGGTTGGATTTCGAACTTCAGATTTGTATTTCTCGATCTCAAAAACGAATAACCCTGCTTATGCAGTCCAAATATGCAACATCCGACCGCGAATTTTTCGATTTGAGAATCCGATGATTCAAGTCGTCGGGTTTCGGCCAAAAATCCGACGACCTGGGACATGAGATTTTCAAATCGAAGAATGGCATGCACTCTAAATTAAAGATGTTTTCCACGACAGCAAACAGCAGGAGAACAATCAATGAGTTGGATGGTGATACAGCTGTATAGCGAGGTTGCTTCGCGCCCGAGGCGCGGACAGCGCGTCCCTCCGTGGCCAGACTAGAGTCGGCTGTCGCGGGCTCGGGCCCAGAGACCAAGAGAAGAGCACTCGCACGCGCCTCTCCGTGGATACGTACTCGTAGACTACACTGCACAGATAGAGCAGCAGCAGCAGGAGCAGCAGCAGCAGTCAAGTCACGAAATGAAAAACAAAATTTCAAGACAGGTTGACTGAAGCGCACTCGCCACGTCTCTTCGCCACCAGACTAGAGGCAGTGAGCGTGGGCTCGGGTGCTTGGGTCCTACGCGCAGGGCAGCGCACCCCGCACGTCTCTTCGCGGCACCAAATCACAAAAACAACAGTTGGTCTCGGCGTTTCCTCGAATCTCTACATGCGCAATAAATATGATTTTTACGCATGTGAAGACCCTTTCGATTTGTCAATCTCATATCTGAAAATACGATCAAGTCAAAATCCGAAGCTCAAAAATCAAACCGCGTAGGAAAAGGCCATTTATTCAAGAAAAAAAAAAAGAAGAAAAAAAACAAGAAAAGAAAAGAAAAAATCAAAACAGCAGAGCTTCTCCCTCACCCTCGTACGCCGCCCGCCCCTCTCGCGAACATCACGCCACCGATTCGGTCCGGTTAAAGCTTTCCTCCCTCTCTTCCACAGTTAGCCAGCTCGACAATGTGTGTGACCAGACTGTGTTTAATTGTCGGTCCGGTCGCAAAATGAAGCACCGCTTTAATATTACCTTACAATCCCGAACGACCCTGAAATACTCGTACGTACTCTGTCAAAAATCACAAACGGCGGGCAGACGGAGTCCAATGATGCTTCTCTCGTGTCTCGAGGCGCGCACGACGCCCAGCCACGACAATGGCGATCGCGCTCCTTGCAATCCCCCTCTACCCGCCAGCACCCGCTGACCCCCGCGACGGTGCCGGGTTCGCCCGCGGCGCTGTGCTTGGAGTACACGCACGCACACGGAATCGAAAAGGAAAAGGGGAAAAGACGATTGAAAGTACGAAGAGAAACAAATGGCGAAAACAAAGACCCGCTGGAAAGGTCCGGCAAGTAATAAAATGAGGCGATTTGCAAGTGGGAGCCCTGAGAGGCCAGGGATGTACCAACCGGGCACACTCAAGTAGTGGGATCTAAGTTAGTAGTTCTATACATGTATCACGTTCGACAGATGTGTGCCGCTGCTGCTGTTGTATGTGTCGCTGCTGTACTGCTGTGCTGCTGTGCTGCTGTGCTGCTCCTTCGGAGAAAATTAAAACATATAAACAAAAACTTTACTGCTTTTTCAGGAAAGCGGGCGATTACAAAACGTTATCATTGAGCACAGCAACTGAGCTATTTTACTATGTAATAATACATACACATGGGTGGACAAACACGCAACATGAAAAATAAACGTGCAGCGGACTCGACTGTACACTGCTGGACTCCGAAGAGTTTTCGTACTGCTACAAGCTCACACAACAGCAGCAGTACCACACCCGCAGCGCCAGTATTATAGCACGTTCTGCTGTTGCAATGGGAGTGGTCGGACACGATGAGGTATATAGCGACCTCATCGCTAGCGAAAGCACAAAAACGGGAATGAAATACGTCTACAGTAGTAACAAAAGCCGAGCGTAGCTCACAGCGCACCTCGTATATATACTCAGTTTTTTTTTCACTCAAATTCTGCAACACTTGTATACACGTGTTTAGATTTTTGCAACTGACAGGAATACCACCTGTAACATTCCGCCCGGCATCACTTGCAACCTAAAAACGAGGGAGACATCGATGGTGGGGTCACATGAAATCTATATGGCACGGTACCCGCAAAGAGAAGTTAATAAACAAAAGCCACAAAAAGGAAATACAAAATCACGTCAACGTAAATGAAGGAAAATACAAATACTAAAACGACATAAAAAAAAACGCGTCAAAAACAAACACGCGCTCTGTTTGCGAGGCAGGTGCTGGGGACAACGGCCCGCTGGCTGGGGGGATCACTCCCGTGGTATGTCGCTATTGAAAACGTCAGCGCGTACATGAAACTTTGTTAGTGCGATGGGTGGTCGAAATGTAAGGATCGCCAAGCAAAGAAGCCATGGACTAATATCTGTGGGACGTTTTCACTGCACGCTTTCTACTGTTTCGCCTTGCAGGCCAAACGGATTGTTCTGCGGAAAAAAACCTGCGAGGGTCCACCAGCAGCACGGGCGTTATAGATGAGGGGGAAACGGTGGATGACAAGGGTGATGGCTTGGGGGGTACCTGTGGCAGTATCGAGGGGGGCGACATTGGGACGGATGACGATATAGGAAATGACTTGCAACTCCCGCTACTACAGCGCTTAGAAGACTTCGAGGGGGGCCAGACTTAGCCCTCGAACAGCGATGCCTCACTCACCGATGGAGAAGGAGCCAACAGCAGTTACGATGATCACTCAACGAGCGACAGCGACGGTACCCTCAACAGCGAAGACGGCGACAGCAGCGACGACTCATCGAGCGATGACGAACAAGAGAACAGTCACGGCGACTATGACTCAACAAACGGTGGCGGAGACGTTTCGCCGACACAGAGCGAGGCAGATGAAAGCATACCCAGGCTGCGGGACCTCCACAAAGCCAGTAGTGAGGAGACGTTTGAAGGGGGATCTGGTAAACTGAAGTTCAACACGAAAGCAGTCAAGTCCGATTACTATCCATTCCCAACTCTTTCACACATGCTGTTGTGCGAGTTTATCTTCAAGCATTCCCTGTCGCGTGTGCAGACGTGCGGGCTTCTCACGATGCTTCGTACGGCGGACGAAAGCAATGGTTTCAACGTCAACGACCTGGAAGGGGTCAATGGAGATACACTCATGTCAAGAATGCTCAAGTAGATGCCGCTGATTGAGGTTATTAAGAGGCGAGTTTCGCGCTCCAGCACGTCATGCGAGGGGACAACGGTGGAGGTGTTCGACTTCCCGTCAAACCTGTTGCTGGAGCGTCAGCTTTTGTCTTCGGCGTCCATGGAAACTTATCTTGCCAACCCAGGTGGTAAGGTTATGCGCGGAGAGGAGGCGCAGTCAAACGGCTTGGCGAGTGAACACGTTTTTTCGGGCCCTGTTCGACCACTAGGGGATACACGGAGGACAAACATGCACGGGGACCTCGCGCGGTCCAGCCCTTTCCACGGCTATGACGGGGTCTTGGGACAGATAAGTGGCAGCAAAATCTATGTCAACGACGTAGTTATGTGCCTGTTGGGAGCAATTGGCCGGCAGCCGTGCAGGGTGATGGGACAGTTCTGGGACGAGGAGAGTGGTGTGTTGATGGCGTCTGTGCGCCGTTTTCGCGAGGCGCATGAGATCGAAGGCGAATCTGAGAACGTCAGTACTCGTGAAGGGCTTCTTCGGGTGTGGGAAGAAGAGGGTCCCCGTTCAGAGGTTAATGTGTCGTGCACTTCACTGCTGGCCTTGTTGGAGATTTACACGCCGGATGAGGTGTCAGCGGGTATGCATCTGCACCACGACGGGTCTCCGGGAGGAGTGCGGTCGCTAGAGTGGGTTTCGTGCGTGGGTGAGGGGTTCGTTACGAAGAAAAACCGGCGGAAGCGTAGCCGCGAGTCCAATGCTGCGGTAGTACCTCCGTATAAAGTGACGTCTACCCCGTGGCTGAAGGAGGGGACGCCCGATCAACCGCTGTTCAGCATCCGCAAAGATGGTTTCAGACACAACGTGAACAACCTGCCATTTGCCAGCGCGCCCATTGTCATGTACATTGACGGATTCAACGCGTACGGCATGGGAAACAAGGTATGGATGTGTAATGGTGGTACATGGTGTTGGCGTGCTCTTGGCGTTTTGTACTGTTTGACTACACTTGGTTTATGAAAAATAAATGGTATAAATGCTAGTCCTGCAGACACACAGGGCTATGACTTGCGCCATAACAATGTATTCCGCTCGCGAATCATAAACGGGCGTGCACTACCCGCAGCATTTTGGGTTTGTTCCAATAGTATAGCAGCTCCGGGTTGATAGACAAACAGAACGGACGTTTTTGACGTATCGCATTTTCGTATGCCGTATGGTTATTTGTGCTGTTTTATTATTCATGCATGTTTTCGTACACGATTGATGTTAATAACTTGTACAAGGTGTTTACGTGGTGTGCGCTGACATTTCAAACAAAACCCCGTGTCTGTCCCACCCGCCCAACCTACCCCTCCCGCGAAAACGCAACCTTTCCAATCGATGTTCACGCAGTGTTCAGTCGGAGGTTCCTATATGGGATGGGGGTGGAATTCCATGGCTGTGCAGAGGCGTCGGTCGGAAACGCTCGCAGTCACTTTGGCATCACCAGGTGCATGCAGCGAAGGAGAGATCGAGCTGCAGTGTGACGTTCTTGGCGAATTGCAGAAGGGATGCATCGCAGAAGTACACCTTCTGCTAGACACTGGTGAATCCTTCCTTCAGAAGGTAAGAAGGACAAAGTAACCGGTAGATTTTTTTTTGCACTAATTTTACGCCCTAAGGTCATGGTACATGGTGTTTAGCTATGACGTATTTTCTCGAAAAAAACTTTTATTTCGAAATTGGGTCCTCCTCGCAAGGAGGATCATAACTCTCCCGCCTCTTTCTTTATGCTGGGGTCGGACATTCGGAACGAAAGGAGCTGTCGTAGTTACGAAACGCAATATATATGGCGGCTTCGATGCAGTTTGTCCGCCCCATACTAGCGTGAGTTGGCTACATTCGATGAAAATCGACGAGCAGTGGGAATGCTGAACCCTATGCGCGACAAAAATTAAAGGCACGTACCGGGGGGAAGGGACGACACCTGTGACCACGGCTTGTCCAGAAGGTCGTCGAGGGTAAAACCTCCTACGGGTGGGCTGGGAAGTAAAAGTGATGGATAAAACAAAAAACAAAAAAACTGTACCCACACCCAGATGTGCCGCCATGGAAATGGGTATGCGTACGTTCTCAAAATTGGCCGGAAACAGTTCCGTAATCAGTGCCCCCCCTCTTCAAGGGTGAACCGGCACAATTGTTTCTTGTTACAGCTCGAAACAGACCTCTCGTATATGCGTGTGCCATCTAACGATTTGGCACTACAAATCATACACGGCACTTGTGATTTGGCAGTAATTTTCACGGTCGTTAAGCCATTGCCTGACCGATATGTCGTTGTATAGGTTCAGGTTATAGTAACGTGTGTGGCCCGTGTGCAAGCACTACTGCCACCATATGTTCCGCTCTCCCCATGACGCTTTTATGACACACAGGTGTTCTTGCGTGGGGGAATTCTAATCGGAATCGCCGATTCTCCGCAGCGGGCTGTCATGCTTCACTGCAAACACCCGAACAATTCTACGCGGCACCCGTGCCCGTACTGCATGGTGGAGCAATCGCAGGAAAACGAAGGGGGAGAGCTGGGCGACCACCTGTACGACATACACGCAAACCGGAGGTCGAACGGGACAATGGACGACGGCCGACGCGAGCTGCAAGGCATGGATGGAAACGCGGGTGCAATAAATGAACGATCAATGGAGCTAGGCATCATCCCGCCTGGCCCCAATGATACGGTGTGGAGCCTGTATGACCGATTAGGCTGTGAACCGTCCAGAACGTGGCCAGTTGAAAGTCTTCATGCTGATTCTCTGGTGAGTGGTTGGACGTGCCGGTCAGCGCGCACTCACTGACGTCCCAGTTCAAGATTCCTTTCTATCATCGCCCGCAGGCGTGCGCCCGGTCCACGTACGAATTCGGTTATACCGTGCGGATACCCCGTTATTTCCATGTACTCTGTGTTGCGTTACCATTTCTGCCATGGCGTCGCCGTCCAAACTTGTCAGGGCAACAACACACGACTGGTGTCGGGTACTAGTGTGCCTTGCATACCGACCTTGCACAGTGACATATGACCTGGTGAGGGTATTGTGCCCAGACCATGAACAGCTGTCGCACGTTGACTTCTGTTATTATATGCTTGACATCCAAACCTTGCAGGAGCCCGAATCGCACCCGGCCTTGCCATGGTAAACACCCTGCACCGTGTAAACTTTGCACACCCTGCACAGGCCACCGGCCACAAGCTTGACAGGGTTAAAATTCTAACCTTAACTGGGTTACCCCTATTGGCAGAGAGTAAACGTTGGAGACCGTACGTAGGGTGCGCCTTGACAGCGCCATTGTGCGCGTCAATTGCACGAGCTACGGCCCTGTGAGGGTCGTAAAGGTCTTATCTAGGCAAAGTAAACACCGGTATACGTACAGAGTATGAAGTACATAATATATTCTCGGCGCACAAACACATTTGTCATGCCACCCTCAGAGAGTGTCCTACAGACAGTAATTCATTTTGAAGACGTCGAACGAGAATCAGCGAAACCCCGTATGTAGATCATGCAATGTGTTGCTGCCTCAACGCGTAAATATGTCTCGTACTATGTACCACTTGTCGTTCCATTTATGTACCCTATGTCCGCGATCTATAGAACGTGCAGGCCCTGGTTCAGACATTCTTCCTTGGGCTAGTGAACCCCGCTGAGCGGCTGCTCATATCCAGCATGTTGAGGCAGCGTAGCACCCTCTATCCACCTGGTGCGGCACCGCTCAAAGACATAGTGACCAACTACTCATCGCTCACTGGGAGCAACAAGTGGCTTTTGTCGTCCATCATGCTTCTGGTGTTTCGCTCGGTGCTACTGCAGTCTACGAAGTCCCTGGTAAGCTGGTCGCGAAATTTAGTTGTTGATTTCCCACTGCAATGCAAGAGAAGCATCGACTGATAGCCCCCTACCAAAACGTCGAGGGCTGGGTTCTTGGGGCTTGTTATCGATGCGTTCAGTGTTTTATCTCCAAGTAGCTTCTTGCAGCGTGTCGACGTTATCGTCCCACATGACCGGTTCATGCTCTGCTCACTGTATTGAAAAATGTTATTGGGACGATCTGGTGAGGAATTAATTTGTCATTTACCCGAGCTCGCCGAAGACTACGAAACTAGACATTCGCCGATGACGGTTTTTGCTGATCTGACGGTGCCCCCTTTTAATACCTACGCTTTGCCTATGTCCGCAGGTATCGCACGTGAAAGCACGTGAACTCAAAAACTTGGTTGAGCAGTGGGGAAACCCGGACATCGTCTTGAAACAGCTTCGCACGCTAATGCAGGTTGCATCAAGGTTTTCGTTCGCCGTACGTGCACCTTCTTTCAACAACAAAGAGATTGCCAAGCTGCGCGACCATGCTAAAGATGCGGTGAGCAGCTGTTGACATGTGTGGTGGTATCAGTATTGAAGTACGCGTGTCGGTCTTCGTGCTGCAGGTTTATATTATTTTAGGGTCATATTTGGAACCATTGCACAGCTTTGGGTATGTGAGTGCAGTTTATGATGTCAGTGCAACCCCTTTCCAACACATGTGAAACTTGACCGTCCCCCTTCAACTAAAATAGTTGCAGACAACGACGTCAACTCATATACGCATACAAAAGCGACAGCCTACAACATCATTCAGTGCTGAGTGTACGTAAAATAGTCATCAAAAAGGTAAATGACTAAACAATTACTGTGTGAGAGGGGGAAGAAGCCCCGAAATCAGAAATTTGATAACGATTGCGACACCGGCCACACCAAATGCCTGTAGCCCGCGCTGGTGCAACGTGGTTGCTGTATGCGGTACAACCCAGAGCGTTGACTTTGCACGCGTGTAAACGCCTCTTCGGTACAACCCAGAGCGTTGACTTTGCACGCGTGTAAACGCCTCTTTGCCTTTAGTGCAGAAAAGTAATTAGACATGATGTGTAGGGTCACGCATATCATGGATTGTATCGATTTTTTTGTCGTCTTCATTCACATTACCGCTCGTTCTTACGCGACGTCACACCGATTGTTTGCTGGAACGAAATGAAAACGAAGGTGGCAGCGTTAAAAGGAGTTTTGGGCAGAGCGGGTGCGAGGAATTCCGTGCATTCCATGCTGCACTTCCCAGATGCGATCCGCGACCACGGTGAGCGCCCTAACTACAAGACGCACGTTTTTGTGTTTCTCCAGTCGCCGTTCCTGTCACCATCGCAAATCACAGAGTCAGTCAAGAACTTAATCGTAACGTTGGCAGCCTTCCAAAGTTCTATCTTCATGGAATGTAGTGTACTGTCCTGAACGACGGCTAAGTTAGAAATACCGGTCAAACTCATTCCACTGCGTATGATCGACGTCCGTCCGCCACAGTAACATGGTGGGTTATTTAGCAACGACAGAAACAAGGACATTGAATTGTCGGATTTTGTTTGCTTCGTTAATAAGCGGCAGCCGTATAAAACCCTGTGTATTTTTGTTGATACTGCCTTGCTTTTTGTTTTTCGAGGGTTGATCAGCAACCATATCAGCAAACTACGCCACCCTAACCTAACTTGATGTGTCATAAAGACGCCCCCTACGGCGGAGTTCCGACAACTTATGCCAAACGTGTGTCACCCAGCTCTTCGCCATTTTATTTTTGTTCCCTCAAATTATTCAAGAGAGCGCCCGGGACTTTGATATACCCCCCTTCGTATGAATATCTGAAATATATTTACCTCTGCCCCGGTCTCAGGAATAGTTCCTAATGCCAGCACGGGCAAGTTTGCCCATCAGCAACACAAGCGAGCCAACAAGTCCACCAGCGGGCGCGACGCGCCAGCCCACTACGCCCGGCACGCCAGCACCGGCTATGCCTTTAACGCTCTCGCGGATGGCATTCAGTACGACGTGACCAAGTACAACAGAAGGATCAAAGAACACGAGACGGTGACTGTCCGACCGGGGCCTGGATGCATTCGGGTTTTGCAAGCGTTGAGGCGAGATCTAGACGGTGGTTTGGCAGGAGCCCCCGATATTCGCGCAGCAGGAACGCCTACGCGAGCGGTTCTGGCAGGCAAGTACCGAGGCGCCGCACATTGGGTGGCGCCTCTGCGGAAACAAACGGACCAGACCGTTGAAGCAGGAAATTGGAAGGCTCGCGCCTACGCAATGCGGCAGAGACCTAGTGAAGCCAGTTTGCTTCGAGCGTATGACACTTTCTTTGGCTGCGGGAGGGTTGATGAAGCCGAACCGCCGTGCACCACTGTTCAGTGTCCACGTTGCTGGACAAACCCATCGGCTCTAGACAAAAACACGATCGCGTGTTCCAGGTTCAAGCACGGCGCTCCCCTCAACGCCAGCAGCGGCCTAGGGCGGTGGAAAGGGGGGGGCATCCGCGGCAAGGCTGAGTACGAGTTTCCTGACTCCTGGGCGTTGGGAGAGGGAGGTGGAGAAGACGTTGAGATATGGACTACCCCCCCGTCTTGTCCTCATGGAGCTGTCGAAGTGGAAAAACTTACGATGGGGCGCATCCTCTATTTTTTCGAGCACGTAGGGAATCTATGCGGCAACGGAGATGGTAGTTACAGCCGGCCTATTACATCGTGGGTTCTGGTGTTCGACTACGCCACCGCCGGCCGTGGCGTCAGACGACTGCCCGATGTGGCGACTGAGCACCCGACAATGATATTGCGCGGCAGGGGAGAACCCCTCATCTACCCGGCTGACGCCATCAGACGACACGTTCACCTGTACCACGCCTGTCCATGCGCTGACGATGCAGAGAGAGTACAACCGCCCGCGGCACAGCCGGAAGCCGGTTGGATCTGTGGTCCCGTGCCCGACAGCAGCGACCGATTTGGGGGCGCCAAAATATGGCGACACAGGTACAAGTTGGCCACGCCGGGAAGTGGCGGCGTCGACAAATATCTCTTGAACGAGCACCACCACAGCATCAGCCAGGACTCCTTCGTCTGAAGTATATCGTGAGTTCGCAACTACTTGGCCGTTGAGAGCACGTGTTTGGAGTGTGTATTCCTCGCAAGGGTGTGTAGATGGCCGTGGGTTCAGAGGGTTTTGGCAACACCTCAACTACAGTCGGACAATAGTATCCGCAGTTTGACACTGAAGTTTAAAGCGATTTCCCGAAACGATGTACATGTACGAAACTAATCTATTAACTGGCATCCTATAGTGGTCACCTTGATGAAATCTTGTTTAAAATATCCATGTTACCTATATGCGACTGTATTCCCTCTTCGATAAATCCTTCGCGCTGTCTTCTGGTCTCGCGTTTACCTTTTTTTGTTTTCCGCAGTTCGATTTTGCGGTATTGAATTCGGAAGCTGCTTCTCCCTCTATGTGCACGTTCATACCCTATATACCGTGTTACTGTGGCATCGTTGACCCAGGTGGTTGCAAAGGCAGAAGGATGACGGAGCGGATACTTTTGGTCTGAGCGCGAGCTCGAAGGCAGAGAGAGGACCAACGGGTAGGGTGGACTCGACGATGTTTGCGGCAGGCAGAGAGGCGGCAAGCCTCGTTTTTGTTAGTGGGTGAGTTCGGGCAATTCCCACGCCATCACCCGGAGAGAGGACTCCGGGTGACTATCTCAAACGCGTGCAAAATCCCATCTAGGGGTTAGGTCGGGTCGACAATCTCACGCGCCCGATTTCACGAAAGATCGCCCTGGTGTTGCTTCGGCTGCACCGTTGGGTACTACAACGTGTGTATATAACAGAGTGAGATTTACACATGGATTATACATTGCACAAAATGTGGAAGTGTGGTGAGCTCAAGCTTTTATTTGCCCATCCACGGGAGCAAGGAAAGTAAGGGAAGTTTCGTATGACGACCTCGCGGGTTATACTTACTGGTTACGTAGGTGTCACAACGGGTTTTTGCTCAAAATTTAATGCAAAGCTGCTCTTTGTGCACACAATTCTTGTTGCGCGCGAGAGGATGGAGGAAACATTTGTGGTAGAGGGAGGTTCGTGGTGAAGGGGGGCAGTTTGACGTTCACGAGCAGCCCGCGGGTTGTGCACACAGGTCAAATCTGTGGCTTATATTGGGCAAACCGTGACGTACATATATCGCTACAGGTACTTCTATTCTTCTGTATGTATTTGTACATGCTTGATTGTGCGCACGGGTGCGGAAAAATACTGAGAGTAGGTAGAGTAAAATACAGAGAGGTTAGTGTTCTGTACCCGTCATTTAGGACCCTGCCAAGTGATTAGACCTGCGCACGGTTTGTAGTATATATTCGTTTAGCAGGAGCCGTGCACAGTATAAGGCGCCGCGGACACTACCCACCAAGAGCGACGATAAGAAAAACAGTTTTAGTTTGGTTAACGTACATAATCCCAAAAACAAAAACACTATTGTATAGCCTCGAGCGTTTCAAATCATCGCATTTACGAACTTTGTCTGCAAGTCTCGGTAATCGACTCCGCCGCTTGGCGGATTTATAGTGAGGGGGGAGACCTACCCCCAGAAAGTTGGTCGGAGAACCAAATTACTACTGCTATGGGGAGAGAAGTTAAAAAACGCCTGTTAACTATTTTTGGTTCTAGGGAAAATACAGTTGGCACAAGAGCTGTTTGTCAACGTAAATGCGGCATTGAGGCATTCGGATGAGTGGCTCTCGTGATTGCCACCCATTACGTTTTTCCAATTGCGAGGCATGATCAAATAAGGGGCTATGACGAAACGCGGCCATCGTGTAATGTTTCAGACCTTTGCCGTGTTGTTTTGCCGTGTGCGTAAGTACACAAGCGCTATTTATTGAAGATCCTTGCCCCGCAAAATGTTATTTATGAAGTCTTGAACTCCCGACGGGGTCCGATGAAAACAGGACTTACTCGTGCAAAAGGTCCCCATGAAGTAAACCTATTAACAAGGTGTGGTCCCTGTGTGAGGTATTTCGGTACAACCCTCTGTCGAGGTATTAACCTGCGCACGGTGTGTATAACGTTGACCATAACAGAACAGGGTGTTCACTCTGCTAAGGTAGGGTCTTCACCCTCAGAAGGCAAAGTCTTAAACACCTCACAGGGTACGATGAAAATCGAGCTTGTTTAAGGTCCCCGTGTAGTGCACATGGGCAGGGTGTGGTCTTGTGCAAGGTGTGTTGTCAGGACCCTGTCAAGGTGGTAATCAGCACAGGGTGTGTAACGTCCACCCTGCACAGGGTGTTTACCAGGCCGAGGTACGACATTTGGACCCTGACAGGGTATATTCACCCTGTCAAGGTAAGGTCTTAGACCCATTCCAGGGTTGAGTGAAAATTTACCCTGTGCATGGTCAACATGCTGTACACCTTGGCAAGGTGTGTTCTTGTGCAAGGTGTGTTGTCAGGACCCTGTCAAGGTGTTAACCAGCACAGGGTGTGTAGCGTCCACCCTGCACAGGGTGTGTACCCTGCCAAGGTACGATATCGGGACCCTGACAGGGTATTCACCTTGTCAAAGTAAGGTCTTAGACCCCTTGCAGGGTTGAGTGAAATTAACCCTGTGCATGGACAACATGCTGTACACCTCGGCAGGGTGTGGTCCTGTGCAAGGTGTGTTGTCAGGACCCTGTCAAGGTGTTAACCAGCACAGGGTGTGTAGCGTCCACCCTGCACAGGGTGTGTACCCTGCCGAGGTACGACATCGGGACCCTGACAGGGTGTTCACCTTGTCAAAGTAAGGTCTTAGACCCCTTGCAGGGTTGAGTGAAAATTAACCCTGTGCATGGTCAACATGCTGTACACCTTGGCAAGGTGTGGCCCTGTGCAAGGTGTGTTGTCAGGACCCTGTCAAGGTGTTAACCAGCACAGGGTGTGTAACGTCCACCCTGCACAGCGTGTGTACCCTGCCAAGGTACGATATCGGGACCCTGACAGGGTATTCACCTTGTCAAAGTAAGGTCTTAGACCCCTTACAGGGTTGAGTGAAAATTGACCCTGTGCATGGACAACATGCTGTACACCTTGGCAAGGTGTGGTCCTGTGCAAGGTGTGTTGTCAGGACCCTGTCAAGGTGTTAACCAGCACAGGGTGTGTAGCGTCCACCCTGCACAGGGTTGTGTACCCTGCCGAGGTACGATATCGGGACCCTGACAGGGTATTCACCCTGTCAAGGTAAGGTCTTAGACCCCTTACAGGGCTGAGTGAAAATTGACCCTGTGCATGGTCAACATGCTGTACACCTTGGCAAGGTGTGTTCTTGTGCAAGGTGTGTCAGCAGAACCTTGTCGAGGTGTGATCCTTGTGCAAGGTACATCAGCTATACCCTGCCAAGGTGGGGTTCTTGTCAAGGTTTTGTAAACGGTACCCTGTCAAGGTGGTAGAATCGTACAAGGTGTAGTGACTACACCCTGTACAGGGTCTTCACCCTGAAAAGGTGTGCTGATAAGACCCTGTGCAAGGTGTTTGCCCTTACAAGGTGATGTGTCATGACCTTGGCAGGGTTGAATACCCTGTACAGGGTGATCACAGGGTCTTCACAGGGTGTAACCCCCTGACAGGGTGTCCTCAGGGTATAGCCGAGTGTCCACGTGTGGGGGCATTGAGACACGCCATAACATGCCAAACAGCTCTTCGGCGTCTTGCTCGAGGGACATAATTGTTTAGCACCCTTAACAAACCTTGCTTCGATTCAAGTGACTCCAACTCAAGGAACCAGGTCCAGGACCATAACCATCATGAAGAGGTGCGCAGAGTAAAAACTACGCTTCTCTGTTGTTCGGGATTATATGCGTTTGTCATTTCAGCGAGAGGATTGCGTTCAACATTATTTATCATTATATCGTCCAGTTCTTAGCTTGTGCTTCCCTGGCGATGCAGGATGCTCAGGTCAGTCGGCAAACGGTAGCTACGCTACAGACCAACACGGATACCAATATACGCAAGTAGAGCGCTGACGTCACAATTCAGATTGATCTTAGTAGGTTGAGAGCCGCCCGTAAAACATGAGGGACAGACACCAGAGGTGGCCAAAATTCAGCAGAAATCGAATGATGAGTTTGCTGGGTATCCAGCAGCGATGGAGCTTGTCCGACCGCTTCTGGCGCAACATCTCGAAACGTTGATTACGCTGACATAGTCGTCATGCACCAATCGTCTTGAACACGCAACACTAGTCAGCACGTTGAAGGTGTTCGTTGTGTGTTCGTAGATATCGGCCACCATGACTAGTTGGTCCTGTTTTAGATTTGTGCAGAATCACCGCAGTGGGCGTGTGTACACACGGCTTCAATTTGAAAGCAACCAGCCCAACGCTGAGATAGGCACTTCAGCTCTCAAAAGGACACATGAAACAATGTGACGCTCAAGGCCAGTGGTGGTCATCCCTCATGTCTAACAGGATAGGATGCGGAGAAGTGAAGCGGTCTGTTCGACTAATCACAGAACTCTTAAGTCTCGAGAACCCCGGCACGCTGTCGAACCCGAAAACCGAGATAAAACCCTGGGCTGAACTCGAGACAGTGTTTCAGGTTTCTTCCGCGTGTAAACCCGACCTAACTGCTTCGATGGAGTTCCACCGCATTTTACTGCATCGACATTGGGTATACCGCACTGCTTGTACTTTACACGGCGGCTGTGGCCATCTCGCTACAAGAGACTATGATACCGACCATAGATTCCGTGTAGGCTATTGGCTACTGACGGGTAGAAGGATAGCAATCTAAAGTGCGACCCCTCGACGGGGATGTCAGAGACAAACTTTCTACGTTTACCTTCTAAATGGATTCTCCTGTAATAAGATTCGAATGTAGTATTGCTTGATCCTCACGAGGAAGTCTTAGAAATTACTCTTTTACATGTCCTTGAAAGTTTTAGCTGTGGTTGCTTGATCGGTGTACTTCTCTGTTTCAATTGTCTTCGTATTTGTACGTATGCATGCGTTGCTATGTCGCAAGAACAGTGCATTATTACTCCTGTACGGCGTCGGAGCAACACCAAACCTTCCTGCTGTGCTTATGGTAGTCGACCAATCCATGTACAGCTACTACAGCAACTCGCACAACCTGACAACATTCAGAAACATATTACTCGTGTGACAGGTTCGAAGCCTGGACGACTGCACAACCCGGTAATGAATCACGCAGATCCGCGAAGGTCTCAACATGCATATACCAGACAGACACAATCGGCACGAATTTACTTCGCACGCTACTTACCGAGCGCCGTTACTGGTCGCAGGTGTTAACCTTTGGAATGATACCAGTCGTACATAGATGTTGATACTAATACTTCGCTTTTGAAACATATTCTCCGCTCACATAGTGTTGTGCTACACAAACGGTGAACAAATATTTGAAGACAGGTTTGTGTCATATAGAGACATCGAGTCTTACTTAAAAAAACTCACAACTGCACCTCAAGAAAAAGCAACATTTCTGCCATCGTTTTCGTTTTCCAAAAACTACCTATTAAGCAGCCCGCCACGCTTCTCGTCGCACCCGCCCGTACAACGAAGAGGTGTTATGATACTACTAAAGAACATCTGGTACAAACAGCCTGGCAGCCGAACCACGTTTCTGCCGCCATTCAATACAAACATTACGTATGGTGCTAAGTACTATGAGGCACGTAAACCTTGCCTTTACGAGTATGCGACCCGGCATTAAGATGCCCTTACCAACGGTTCCGATGATGTCCAGCGACCCCACGAGCGACGTTCTACAAACCCTGAGAGTTGACGATGCTCAGCGAAGCCCCTAACGATCGATGGTTATGGGGTGATTTCAGAACACGGTTAGCCCCGGAAATTCCAATGAATAGATAATACCGTGACCCGACCGCGAAAAGAGACTTCGGCGACCCTACGATTATGTTGCTAGTGGGGTGACCCTCGAACATCCGGCAGTCTCCTCGAACAGTGCTTTACTAATTCCGAAAGTTTTCGCTCGGGCCATCCCATCATATTTCCCTTGAAACAATTTTCGTGCGACCCTGCGTGGTTATGGTGTAGCTTATTATGCCTGGCGGTCCCACTTGAACTTTCGCAAATACAAATGCGAACCGATATCAACGTTGTCGTCGATTTTTACAACTGGGATATGTTCGATGACATCGGGGTTGGTTAAGGCTCTCAACGCGGCAGCTGTGCCTGTACCACTCGGCCGTGGGTGCCCGAGCGCCTTGCGCGCAGCACTCGGGGTCGTTGTGTGTTGTCGTGTTGTGCACAGAGCATTTCGTCCGCCCGGCACTGCCCCCTGATGCAAGATTGTTGGGCCGGCAGGTATGTTGCTTTTCCCGATGGCCTTAGAATATGCGGCCCAGTCCCTCCTGTAGTGTCTTTCCTTGCCGTGTGTTTGGCAAGCATTTGCTGGGGTCAGGCGATGTTGATGTTGCTGTAATGACCGTGTCACGTCCGACAATGCTGTCCGGTAGCTTCTTGGACAGACGGTTCAGGTGGATATCAAGTAGTACAAATCCATATTCGGGCGATCGAAGTCTGGGTCCTTCCTGGTCGTCATGTTAACGTCCCAGCACTTGTCCGTGAGCCGTTGAGGACGACGCCGGCCCAGTCCCGGTCCGTGATTCATTCTTCCATCTGCTGCCCGTTTTCGTCCTCGACAGACCGTTCAGGTGAATATCGCGTAGTACGGCTCCATGTTCGGGCGATCGAAGTCTGGGTCCTTCCAGGTTATCGTGTTAACGTCCCAGTTCTTGTCCGCGAGACCGTTGAGAACGATGCCCGCCAAGTGCCGGTCCGTGATACGTTCCTCTATCTCGGTCAGTTGTACGAGCAGCCGCGTGAGGTCATTTATGTAATTTTCGGGGTCTTGTCCCGATGTCACGCTCGTGGTCGGGATTTCCTCCTGTGTGACGCGTATCATCTCGTTATCGACCTTACAAAACTCTATTCCAGCTCCTTGGTGGCTTATATGTCGTAGCCATCAGTATCCCGTGCGCCCTCCGCATGCTTCGTTACTAGCATAGCCGCCGGTTTCTCGGTGAGTAAGTAGAGGATAGCAAAACGAACTTAGTTGGTTATGTCATACGCGGCTTGGCGTTGCTCGAAAGACCGTTCAAAGGTAGCTGCTGTCCTCGTCTTCATGGCGCTGTGCCAGGCTTTGCCCTCAAGTAAATGAAAATGTCAGGACGGGCGATGCTGAGCTTGAAGAAGGCATTTTCGTACCAGTCATCAAACCGGTCGAGGTTCGTCCCACTGCATGGCTGTATCTTCCTCAGTGCGCTTAAAAGACTGCCTTTCGCTTTGAAATCGGCCATGTTCCATCACGGTGGCAACTTCACTCGTCCGAACCCTCAGCGAAGTACCCGCATTCGATCACGAATATGTCCTGGGTTATTATTACGCGTAGTCGATCGGCAGCCGTGGAGGAGCGGTGATAGTAGTCTTGAACCAGTCTGTCACGTTTATAATAGAAACCGAATATGATGTATTGAAACAGGGCCCCGTTGGACCGAATATACTCGTACTCGAAACAGATATTGTCCGGTGACTTAATTCCAATAAACGTCCCAACAGTTCGTAGATGTCAACAGACATATACTCGTACGCACCATTCAGGGTTCACTCAAGTGGGCAGAAGAGGTACACTTGTGATTCGTACCAACAGGTCAAGCCATCGATGATCGTGGTAACTGCAACCGTTTGTGTCAGCAGGCCGCCCGTGATGTCGATGATCGTGCGAACTACGTAGAAAGTGGCAGGGTTGTCCGTTGTCGTTTTTTGTCTTGCAGCTCGAAATGGCGATGATCGACTCACCTCTGTGCGGACAAGCTCAGTGAAGCAGCACTCCAGCCCCAGTCGCGGTCGTTTGGTGATACTGTGGACGCCTAGCGGCTGAATTAGATAAGGTAGCCCGCCTCAGAGATAATAATTTAAGCAGCTGGTACTGAACCGACTCGTTGTTGTTCAAGCTCAAGATCACAAAAAACAAAAACGGGAATCAATGGCGCTACATTTGAGTGACGGTCATCGTTCATGTCCAACCATACAAGATGGGGTAGAGGAGTAGAAAAAACGACAAGTGAAGTGAAAGAGTGTGCGTGTGCACGGTCGAGGGATCACCGAGCTACGACATTGTCAAGAGCACTAGCATGCAGTGAAAATTCTTTCACCAACCAAAACCCTCGGCTGAACTCGAAACGGTATTTCGGAGTTCTGCTACATGTAAACCCGAGGTAATTTAACTGACCAGGCAAAATAATGTAGAACCCTGCCGTGACCAGGTAAAGTGTACCGTAATGGCAGTAGAAGAAAGGTACGTAATACGTTGTTGGTGGTCATCCTGGAGAAAGGACCACAGCCTTTCCCTTGAAGTTGGCTGCATCGCGGCTGGTGCTTGATGCTGATTGCAGTTCTCCTGGCACTGCTCCTCATCTTCAGCGTCTGCAGGGATGTACATTATTGTCTCTTTTTGCCGTGGCATGCCGTGGCACGACCTGCGGCAAAACTTCCACGGCATTAGGGTTGGGGTTTAGGGTTAGGGTTAGGGTTACATGGCTCAGCGTCTGGAGCGAGACACAGAGCCAGAGTTCTACACTAATTGACGTTTACGGAGCATGCCGTGGCATTGCCATGGCACCACCCATGACATACCATGACATCTCCACGGCACCCCATGGCGTGGCATAGGATCCCATGGCAAGCCGTGGTGGGTTCCGCGGCACCACTCTGGCGACCCCAACCACCACAGCACCCCTCACGGCACTCCATGGCAACCGCACGGCATGTCATGGCAAAATTCACGGCACCACAATGCCCACGGCACCCAGTGTTGAGGCCAGGATTAGCGTTGGAGTTGGGGTTCATTGGTATGCCGTGGAAATCCGAGGAAGGTTTCGTGGTATGCCTCGGAAGGTGTTGACAAAGGTGCCGCCACTATAATGCAACGACATGTCGCGAAACCGGACAGTAATTTCGGGGTGATCATTTCGATCTCTTCGTCAAATTAATCGTCGTAATTAATACTCATGATCTATTCGCTCATAAAATCTCCCGTATCGTCGGACGTTGACCAATAGGAATGCGTTGTAACGTAACAATGACTATAACTCCTCTGTTTAGGTGCCGTTCCATTCCAGTGGCTCGAGGACCATGGATAGGAGCTGAAGAGCAAAAGCAAAATATTCCTGAGCAGCGCGTAAACGATTCAAATGAAAAAACAAGAAGGATCGGAATTCTAGTGCAGCCTGAATTTCATATTTGCCAAAGGCGCGCTAATTTTGTCTTATCCGGCATATACCTGTTATCCGGCATACCTGTTGTTTGTAAACTAATGTAACATGTCATGATGAGTAGTTAAACGAAAACTGTGAGCAAACTGTGCGAACCTGAGATAGTACCTTGTACTGGTGTAATATCAATAAACGATACATACCACTGTAAAAAAATACGAGTCCATTGCAGATCATTTGGCGTACTTGCAGATCATTTGGCGTACCTCGTCTATATCCCCTCATTTTTGAAATCGGGTTTCAAGCTCGTATATTTGGTACTTTATGATGGAGTGCGAATATCACGATCATTGCAGGGGGGATGAGTTTTACAGGCATCGCGACGAAAAAGGGTATACTAAAATCAAATACAAGCAGGACGTGACGAGTAACGGAGCGGACATACACCACGAGGTACTTACTGCACTGGTCCAACAGTTGATTTGCGGATCCATGGACATCTGTGCGGGAAAGGTAAGACATGATACATTTGATGAAATACATATTTACACGCACACCTGGTTTTGTTTGCCAACACCAAAGGAATCATCTACAACGTCCGGTCCAGCCCAATGCACTCATCAAACACTGGATGTATCGAGCTTGAGACAAAAACGAAGCATACGAAGAAAACAATGGCAAGTGCATCTATACCCAATCCTGCCCTATCTGTGTTTGGTTGCCTCTATTTCTAAGGCCTATCACAAGTGACTGAGAATCGCGACGGGACGGGACGGGACAGATTTGACTCGTTTAGCGGGGAACAGAAATGAAAACGGGACGGTCAAATGAGGACATAGACATTTGACGGGACTGGACGAGACGGGACAGCGGGTGCAAAATTTCTCGACGGGACGGGACGGTAGAAGTCAACGGGGCTGAATTTCACGACGGAACGGGACGGGACGGTAAATATGTTTTCCCACGGCGGGACGGGACTGTAAATTTCTTTTTCTTCGGCTGGACGGGACGGTAAATATTGTTTGCTCGGCTGAACGGGATGGAAAGTATACTGTTTTTCTTTCCCGCCGCACGGTCGGCGCGGTTGTACGTGAAGAAATTGCCGCATACTGCTGGTTCCGCGAAGGGAGCCGCCCCGACCCAGACATTTTCTTCTCGACCCGCAGCTCAAGCCCCAAAACGTGCAGCCATTACGCGGGCGACGTCTTCTGATTTCTTCTTACCCCTCCCCCAAGGACTGTTGTTACGTTGCCGGCTCATGGTGGCTGTTCTGATGGTTGTGCTTGCGCTGTGTTACCGGTAGTTTCGGAGTTGGAGGTGGTGGCGGCGGCGGTGGTGATTCTAGTCCCGCTGCTGGTCGATCGACCCCGCCCGTGAGATAGGCATCTATGGCGTCCGTGCCGGTCACACTAAAGATGTTGGGAGAGAGCACTTTCATCCCTGGACAGACAGCTACTTTGCAATGACATGCTTTGACTGACACCAATCTACTAGTTTCTAATGTGCAACACTCGGCCCTACATCCTTGACAGCGCACGTTTTGCGTTCCGCTTGACGACATGTCTCCTGACATCTTTTTTGGCCACACCAGTACTGACGTGACCGTGAGTTGAATGGTCTCTTTGCTGTTTGTGTGTGGTGGCGAGCCTGTTGCAGGTGTTGTGTTTTGATACTGCCTTCAGTTGCGAGTGGAAGTATGAAGTATGAAGACTCTTTAACAAAAATGAAAAGAAAAAGCAACACCACCACCAAGTATGTTGTTGATGATGTCGTTGTTTCATCACATTAAACCGTTCTTTCTATCCGTCGACATCGAGCACAACCAATGTCCGTGCAGATTCTTTAATCCTAGAGAGATACAAGTTCTGTAGTCACAAAGCTACGCCACAGAGATACTACGTTGCCACGTATGCAATGCAATGCTATGCCATCATACTGCGTACGGAAGGCACGACACACACATTTCATGACCTAGAGAAACGAAACGAAACAAAGAGAACAAAAAACAAAACGAAAAAACAAACAAGAAATTTCGAAAGAGAAAAAGAAACAAGAAAAAAGAAACAAATATATACCTGTTATATATAGCAATAAACCATCGTGCCCCCCCCCGCAGGCGATCTGGCAGACACTTGACAAGAACGAGCTGGAAAGAAAAAGATAAAGAAGAAAACACCGCTATTGCGGGGGTCCATAGTTAATGGGACCAAATTTTGTTCGAAAAAATAGGTAAATATATAGGTTTTTATGTATGCTATAGGTCCTATTAACTATGGACCCCCGTAATAGTCGTCGTCAACAGAGTAAGACTAAAAACCAAGGGAGAATATACCACTTACTATTTGTTTCCCGCGATGGTCATATTTGGACTTACCTTCATTTGAAAGTATGTAAAAACGAATCAACCAGCTACTGATCAACACCATCAGCACATCTTTTCCTGCTTCAAGAAAATGAAGCAAATGTGGTGCGCAGCAATTTCATACTAGGTATTAAATAAGATGAAGCCGATGAAAATACGTCATCTGTGAGTTCGACTGTTAATAATGTAATATTAAGAGTGGATTTGGAAGCTGGGTAATACTCGTACGCCTACTACTATCCTGTTCTGTACGTATTGCAATTATAGATGGGAGTGGTGCACAATTTATTTCACATATTTTTATATAGGAATTACTATTGCAGTTTGGTACAACTCGAAATTTCTTGATTAAGTTTGTAATTCGTGGTGGAAATGGACGGGAAAAGACGACCACGAACTTTGATACCAGGTATAGAGGAAGAGGCAACTTAATGTCCGTGGCAGGCGGTGTCATGACGAGACGGAACGATAATTTCCTACGGGAGAGATTTTATCGGCGAGACGGGACGGTAATTTTGCGGAGTCACGACGGGACGAGACGGTAATTTGTCGGTGTCACGGCGGGACGGGACGGTATTTTTTCAGTGACACGGCGGGACTGGACGGTAATTTCCAACGGGAGATACTTAATAAGCGGGACGGGACGGTAAGCGACGACGGTCAGGGATTTTTTCGGCGGGACGGAACGGCGGGATCATTTTGACGGCGGTTTTACCGTCCCGTCTCTCTGTTACCACCGTTACCGTCCCGCCGAAATTGCCGTGATAAGCCTTGTATTTATCCTCAACGTTGATGTAACCTACTTACTCTGTACGAAGCTATATCAGGATCCGCCTGGTTCGCTGTCAATATACAGGAGCATGTGAAGTGGGCTGCAGAGCCTATAATATAGTAAGAGACACGGGGATGTCGATTCTGCGTAGGGTACGCTGCTTGTTTCACGACCTTCTTTATACAGGTCGTCTAGGGAGTTAAGGGGAAAGAAGGAACATAAGTGAGCGAGGGTGGGCTTCGCCCGGAAAACAACTCAGCCCAGACGTTGACCAGAAATAGTAATATGCCAAGGTGTGCGTTTACTGAGACATTCTCATGACGACGATTTTGCTAAAGTCTACCTAAATTTTTAGCTTAAGGGGATTTTCGGGACGGTAATATTCCCAAAGCGCCACGTGTAACCGCTCAAGGGGGTTTTCTGGACGGTAATATTCCCAAAGTGCCACGTGTAACGGTTTAAAATTCGCATACAGGTATTTACGCTCCGATACGATGGATGTGCTGCTGCAAATATCAAGTCGAATACAAGTAAGCACACATGGTGCGTGTATTCTTCACAGGTGAACCCGTTACTTCTACCAATGGACATTCACCACGCATATTATATGTGTGTGTGTTCTTCACATTAAACCTCATATATAACCAGTGCCCCTGGCGAACGTTCAATTTTTTCTGTGGTAAACTGCTGATATTACGACACGTATCTAGTTCGTACTGCAAACGGTTGGCGGTGTTAACGAGTCCGACTGGTAGATTTAATATTTTTGATGTAAACAACACGCGAAACAAACACGGTGATAAGCTCAGATACACACGTAGTAACCCGCATGTAGTACGTGAACTTTTGTATCTGGTTTTGTTTAGCTGCAGACCTACGCGCTTGCCCAGTGTTACTACTGCTGTCGATTTTGGGCAAGTTAGCGAGAGACAGCAACTTCCTCATTTCGACAGACAACAATTTTGCCTTGACAATAGGGTTTATTTACATTATTAGACGTTTTCGTGTCATGACGTGGCATTGCCATGGTACCACCAATGGCATATCATGGCATCCTCACGGAATCCCACTAGTGGCATAGGATCTGCCGGCACGACTTGACACGCCATGGTTGGCACCATGGCAACCCCCGCGGCAACCTCTACCGCATCTCCCACTGTGCGCTCCATGTCAACACCACCGAAGATCATGGCAACCCGCACGGCACCCATATCACCACGGCACCTAGGGTAAGGGTTAGGGTGATCTTCGGGGAATGGGTTCCATGTTATGCCGTGGAGGTCCGTGCTTGATATTGCTTGACCGAAACAATATCCTGGAATATTATGGAAAAAAACAATCGACCGAAATACCTTGAGAGCTCACTCTCTACCTTCGAAACATTTTTCATATGAAGTGATAAGCCTCCGATGTCTGTCTGTGGCAGACCGTCCTCTCCCATTCAACTCGCGTGCGTCGGTTATAACCTATAGCACCCATGCAAAGTCAGACAACAAGGGCATATTTGTTGTTGAGATGATGTGTCGCGGATTTCTGAAACTGAACGGACGCTGCCAACCAAGCGTGTCATTGTTCCCGTGATTCCGGTGGCTGTAGTGTCTCAAGGGTTTATCGAAACGGAAGCAAAATATTGCTTTGTTTGGAAGTTCAGTCCTTACCGAAGATCGACGGTGACCTACTGTCAGAGGTTCACCACAGATGGCTGTGTTTATCGCGAGATCGATCCCCAGGATGTTCTCAACAAAGGCTTACAAAGGGACTAACAGGTGCTCCAGCGGTCATTCTGTCGAAATTTGTGGTGCACAACTGATACAAAAAAGCAGACCACAACTAAATGTTCACACTCCGACGTGGGTGGTAACGAACGGCGTCTCTTCTTCGCGGGGGGGGTGGCACGGCAAAGCAAGGATCGATTACCCAGTCGGGTAATGGTCGGGACGATTGCTGGTGGGGAGAACCCGAGACCTGGCGGACAGGTCAAGACTTGGCATAGATGCATAGTCGAAGACCTTTGGGAGTTCCGAGCCACCGAAGGGTCAACGGAACTTGCTCCCTTGGTGTTTGGAGTTGAGACCACGCTGTGGCCCACTGCTGCCAAAAAGGCGGGGAAGTGGTATCGTGGGATCCTCGAAGCAGCCGAACGGTCCATGGTGAGGTGGCACGAGGCTGAGGCTGATCCGAGTAGGCAGTGCCGCGCATCCGCCGTGGGTGGTGTCCAAGGGAATGGGGAGAGGAGGGGCAACAAGAGGAGTAGCAGAAAACCCGACCAAGGGAATGCGGAGAGGAGGAGGAAGAGGAGTAGAAGGGAAACTGCAGTGGACGAAAGTAGGAAGGAGATGGCAGATAGGGTAGCCAGGTACAGGGCAGACTAAGAAGTAGAACATGCTTATCTACTCGTACCACCAACTGATGTAGCTGATTCGAACGTGGTCTTCCTTTGTCTTCCTGTTGTTTTTGTTTATTTTTGTTTCATTTTAGTTTCTTCTTTTGCGCTGACCCTATGTGATTTTCATTTTATTTTCTTTCTTTTCATTTCTTTGATTGATAAGCCTTATTGAAGGAGTCGTGTGGCGTGGGTGGATGACGAGCCTGCTTTGCTCGTTTCGTATTGTCTGACGCCGAGGAGCCGGGCATAGTTGACGAACGCTGGACGATGGTGGCAGACAGGGTAGCAAGGTACCAGGCGGGCCAGCAGGGAGACCCTGGCTGTGCTACTCGTACCATTAACTGCTGCTTCTACCTGGAGCATGCCTTGTGCTTTGTTTGGTTTGCCTGTTATTTTCCCTTGGTTCTTAGTCTCACTCTGTTGACGACTGGTGGTGTTCTCTATTTTTTTTTTCTTTTGTTTGTTATAGCTCCTTCTTTTCAAGTGTCTGCCAGATCCCCTGCGGGGGGGGCACGATGGTTAGTTGCTATATATACATATACCAGGTATCTAATTGTTCCTTTTTTCTTGTTTCTTTTTCTCTTTCGAATTGTCTCTGTTTTTGTTTTGTTTTTTTGTTTGTTTGTTTGTTTGTTTTTTCTCTTTGTTTCGTTTCGTTTCTCTAGGTCATGGAATGTGTATGTCGTGCCTGTCGTACGCCGTATGATGACATGGCATTGCATTGCATACGTGGCAACGTAGCATCTCTGTGGCGTAGCTTTCAGGCTTTGTGACCACAGAACTTGTATCTCTCTAGGATTGAAGAATCGGCACGGACACTGGTTGTACTGGATGTCGACGGGTAGATAGAGCGGTTTAATGTGAAGAAAAAAACAACAACAACTAAATAATTACACTCCGCCGTAGGTGGTACAGAAGAGAACGGGGGAAAGGGGGAAACCGTGAGGAGAAAAAGAAACCCAGCAGTTGTACAATGTAAACAGCGGTGAACGGATATAGGAAGACGATGGCGGACGGGGTAGCGAGGAACCAGACCGAATACTGCAGTAAATACACCCATGCCCTGTCTATGCTACTCGTGCCACCAACGGCTGCACCTGGTTCGAACATTCCTTTGTTATATCGTATGTTTAATATTTTGCGCTTGATACTCTTTGATTTTCACATTCTTAGTCGATCAGTCTTTCGTCTTGTTGTCCTTACGAAAGGAGTCGTGTGGCGCGGATGGACGACGAGCTTGCTTTGTACTGCGGTATAACGCATTTTCTTCAGGGGTGGGGCATACTTGACAAACGCAGACAGGAGAGCAAGATACAAGACCGCCTAGCGGGGAGAAAAGGGCTGTGCTTCTCGTACCACATTTTGCTGAGGCTACCTGCTGTACAGGTTGCTTTGAACTTCGTTTTGCCTGATTCACTTCGTTTTTAGGCTGGTTTTTGTTTTTTGGTTTAACTCGTTTAGGCAGTGTGTAGTTGTCCAGCTGCTGTTCGTGGAGAGTTTCAGCCACATCTCCTGAAGAGAGAGACGACATATTTTTCTTTTATTTTTCCTGCCGCCTTTTCTCTTTGACTTGTGTCCTTGCTTCATTGTTTTTTTTTTCGTTTTCTATTGTTTTATATTTTTTATGGAATGTGTGTGTTGTGCCTGTCATATTCAGTATAATGAACATGGTTTTGTATACTAATCATTTTAAAATAGCACAGAAGCATATCTGGAGCGCCGTTTGTTTTACCTCTTTCTTTTGTATCTCTAGGCTTGAAGACTCAGCACGGAAACTGGTTGTGAAGGATGTCGACGGGTAGTAGGAATTGTTCAAATTGAGAAATCAACATACCAGGCGCACACTTCACATGCACAAACCGCTTGCGGACAAGGTACAGCTCATCACAGGAAACTTACATCCCGCGAAATTCGGGGATCCTCATTTTGGGGTCTGTGAGGGCGTCGGTTGCACCAGATGGCAGTCGAAGGCTGCCCGAAACGACTCACGAAGTGTTTGCGTGCATTCGAAGTGGCAAGCGGCAAGCCCAGAAAGCACGCCAAAAACGCTACATTGTTTAACTCAATGAAAGGGAGCATAGCACAATGCCTACATCACCGCTGAAAAAAATGCCTTCACCAGCGCCTTCACCAGACGACGGCTGTCCTCCAGGCGGATGTGATAAATCTCTGTATAAGCCGTTGACGAAGATGCTGCTGTGTGTGAAACAAGGTTCCCAAAACGGGGGATAAGTTATTGGGGCCCAAAACGTGCAACCACTCTATGACCACGAAATATCGATCATGCTGGCAATTCCCTTACTATATGGTACATGCATGTACATGCAGTACGCTGGTTTCAATTTTTCTTCTTCGGGGTGTGCGATGTGCCTAACTTATTTTTAATAATGGTTGGTGTGACGTGTACTCTGTTGTTTTCTATGGCCACAGCAGTAGTCTATATATAGAAGAGAAACGTTTTAGACACAGTGGCCAATATGGATTTCAATAGTCTAATGTGTCTACAACTGATAAGAGGATGTGTGGTAATTGGATTTGTCCTGACAATTGTTCTTGGTGACTGTGAATTGAAATTGTCAATACAATTGATTTAGGCGAATGCCAATTGATTGCAGTTGTCCAGGCGATTGATTTCGAATACCATCTACTAGTTGGAAATGTGTGAGCAATAGGTTTCGAATATTGTCTATGAATTGGAATTGTCCATCGTAACAGGAACTCTGCATTGAGCGTGTGGTGCGTGACTCCTGAGTTACGTCAGGAAGCCCGCGGTGGAGGTAAGTATTATCAGCTGAGCTTTGCCAGCTGGCTGCTGCGTGTAATACTTTAAGCAAGCTCATATCATAAGAGCATATTACAAAAGAAAGGCTCTCATGCCTGTTGTATCATTATCGGTCTTGTCCAACAGGACAGGATGGAAGAAGAGAAAGGGAGAGAAGTAGAGTGAGAGAGTGCGCGGTGCAGTCTCGCTTGTCTGAGCTCAACCAAAACAAAAACAAAAACAAAACACGAATACCCTACATCAACCTGTAGACATATAGCAAACCCGAGGACCCCGGGGACCCTTGAACATCAGTTTGATCATCTGGGGTTCTCCCGAGGTTTTGAGTTCTGAATCTACCAAAACGACATTAGATCATGCCGCATATCTACTCAATGGGCATGTAACACACCGCTCTGCTGTACTGCCATAGCACCCCGTTGTGCTGCTGTGGTCTACTTGCTACAGACGGCTTATGTTACCGATCAGCGACTCAATATAGGCTACTGGCTACTGCTGGGTAGCATGGTAGCTATCCTTAATACGACCCTTCGATGGAGGTGACATAGTCAAACTCGCTACATTCAACTATCTATTTGTATTACCCAACCACTAGGTTCTAGTGTACACTTTCGTGATACTTACTGAAGGTGATATAACTTACTCGGTCATGTCTGCTCGAACGTTTTGACTCTTGCTACTTGGTTAGTGTACTTGTCTGTACTACTCGTCTGCTTGTTTTGCGTGTGCATCCGTTGCTATATCGCAACAAAGTTTCTTTACTACGCTCCTTTGCGGCGTCGCAACAACATCAACCGTTCCTGCTTCGCTTATGATGGGTGACCAACCCTTGTGTAGCTAATGCAACAACACGCATAACCTGGCAATATATAATGTTACATTAGGGTACAGCTCTCAGACCCTAAAAAGGACCTGCGCTCGTTAGATCTCTGAGGCCGGCTCACTTCTTGTTTAGGAGTTCGAAGAAGTGCCTTCAAGCAGTAATGATCGGGTCACGCAGAACGTGGATCGATGCAATGCGATAAATGCAATCAGTCAGCGTGAACACTCAATGAAGCACCACAGACACGATGACGGGCACGACGGGCTAGGGAGGGCCGAAGAGGCTGGGGGTCGATAGGACGGGGATCACATATCACATGGCTTTGACTTTCTTTCTTCCTTCACTTGGTGGTGTTTTGTAAACACCGGGTGGTCCCGAAACCTCGTTACTGGCTCTGTACCCGAGACCGAAGGCGTTCCCACACCGGGGATCCTCCCTGCCCCTATAAGATTCGCCCAGAGGATGCTAACCAAAGCTTGCCCTCTGCCTATCGAATAGACCCGACGCGTGACCCTGATCAGGACAGTGGTCTCGCGCCGTATTATCCTCCCCATAGCGCTGGTCACGACAGGCACAGCGCTATGAACCTCCCTCCCTGGTGCCACCCGCTGTAACACCCCCCCTGCCCGACACATAACCATTGTCGGCACAAAGCCGGCGCCCCGGTGCTAGCCCGGTGACAGCGTGTGCGCTTTCCTCCTCAGACACCCCCCCAGACCGGCGCATATGAGCGACGGTGCCCAGCGGGTATTACGATCATGGACCGCTGCAGCGCCTCCGCCTTCCACCTCCGCACCTCGCCGTGGGCTCGATGTTGCAGCTTCTATCCTTCCCTTAGTGCTGCCCTCAGACGGTGGTAAGAAGAGCGGCGGTCCTGACCTTCGTCCAGACGTTCTTCAGCATTCCTCTTCCATCCATCGCCGTCGGCCCCATGTTGCAGCGCCCTTCTTTTCCGCGGTGTTGCCCTTGGACGGTGGTAAGAAGAACGGCGGTCCTGACCTTAGTCCGGATGTTCTTCAGCTTTCCTCTTCCATCCATCGCCGTCGGCCCGATGTTGCAGCGCCCTTCCTTTCCACACTGTTGCCCTTGGATGGTGGTAAGAAGAACGGCGGTTCTGACCTTAGTCAAGATGTTTTTCAGCCTCCCCCCCCCGCCTATCGCCCCAATGTTTCAGCGCGTCTTGTTCCCGCGGTGCTGACCTTGGACGCCGTTGAGAAGAGCGGCGGACCTGACCCTCGTACAGTCTTCACCACCTGCAACTGCCAGCGCCACATCTGTCTAACACGCTCGGAGCATGTACTCATCTGCGAAATAACATATTTCCTTCCTCTCTCACCTGCATCTGGGGTGGGGGTTCCTCTCGAAGGCCTACGTCTGCACTTTGACAATACCCTACACGTTTAAGCTTTTGGCCAGACATACATTCCACTGAAAGCCACTATCGTCCTACCCCACCACCTCACATTTAACTGAGACTTCAGAGAATTCTGCCAGCCCTTTGTCGTATGGCTATACGTGGCCACACTACCGAGACGCTGTGGTGGCTGTCCACTTTGCCCCTCTCTATATATATATCTGCGGGCTTGACTGTCAAATCTGTTGTAACGGTTCACCGATCAGTATTCCAATATACTCACGTAGTTGTTTGTATCGATGTGGAAAAACTTCACGTACCTTTGTCACGTTTCAGCGTGTGCAGTTGACTATGTCGATGCTGCCACCATTCACTTACCTTCGCCAGACGTTTCTCACTGGACCTTCCTTCAACAAATGTTTCTACGTAAGTTAGAATCCATCTGCCACTCTGAAGTTTGTCCAGATATCTCTAGTTTCTTGGTATGGATACCACGTTTTGATATATTGACAGAACAATAGAGGTATGTACATTATTGTCTTTTTTCGTAATGCCGTGGCATGCCGTGGCACCACCTGCGGCAAAACCTTCCACGGCATCTTCCACGGCATACCACGGAACTTTCCACAGACCTCCACGGCATACCATGGGACCCTAACCCTAACCCTAACCCTAACCCTAACCCTAACCCTAACCCTAACCCTAACCCTAACCCTAACCCTAACCCTAACCCCAACCCTAACCTAGGTGCCGAGGACATTGGGGTGCCGTTGGGGTTGCCATGATATTCCGTGGGGTTGCCATGGCGCGCCGTGGCGGTAGCTGCGGAGGTTGCCATGGTACTACCCCTGGCATGTTATGGCAACCCCCACGGCGAGCCATGGAATCTATTGCCACACCATGGTATGCCGTGGTGATGCCATGGTATGCCATGGGCGGTACCATGGCAATGCCACGGCATGCCCAGGACAAGGTCGAATAGTGTAGAACCCTGGAACAATAGCAACAGCTGAGAGATCGAGGATTTCGTCGAGGCTCATCTTTGCCAGCTTCCACGCTAGTCCATTGCAAGCTGTGTGTGATACTTCGGTCGCGCGTTTCACGCGTTTTATATTTTATATAGGTCTTTCTTTTGGGGATGATCTCAAACTTCTCTGCATTGAGAGTAGGTATTCCTTGTGAATGTGGAGGTCGGTTTATGTATACGTTCATCACGGGCTGTAGGAAGTTCATCATGAGTTCTTTCTACTCCGGACCAAAATTATTATTCGAGTGACTTAGGTCGTTTCAAGGTACTGATGTTCACGCCACATCGACTTGCTGGCACTAGCCAAGGTAAATATTTGATTCCGAGTTAAGTACGTTGAAGCTACAGGCGTTTACGCCACCTTTATTCGAGGGACCTAGGTTGTTTCAATGTACTCCACATCGACTTTCTGGCAGTAGCCAAGGTAAATATGTATTCCCAGTTAAAAAGTGTTTGAAGGTACTGACGTTTACGCCACCCCCCCAGCACGGACACTGTCCACTGTTGCGAGTTGTTCTTGCTAAAAACAATCATGCGTCTTAAAACGGCATTTGTCCAGAACCACTTCCAAATCGTAACCCTCGTATGACGGTTTTTGTGGAAGAAGTTGAAGCAAGGTGGAGACAAACACCCCCCCAGAACGGAAACTGCCTACCGCCTAATGACATTCCACTCACACATGTCGACTCGTTCATTCCACACTCGACCACTATACTTGGAGCGACAAATGGGGTCCTGGTAGGTTGCGCAGATCATACCAAAGCTCGTCACGTTCCATCAGGGTTTTGCGTCTCACAAATGTGTATCTGTGCGTGGTGTGGCGACTTGCACATGCACTCGTCCTTCCTACATGTGGGTATCCAAACGTTATGATATCTGGTATACGCATTCTCACGTACCTTCTGTGCGCCTGACGTCGAGTATCTGTATATTAACTGAATCTGTGTGAACAATCCCAAAGCCTAGGTATTATCACGATGAGGAGTACAGCAAAACACACTGATGGTCTGTATCTCCCACTGGGTATTGGGTTAAGGAGCCTGGTCGATCGAAGTAGATGCTTGGGCGTATCCAGCTATACCCTTCTTGTAGCAGGGGTTCTGTGTCAACTTGCATCTTATTCGAATGTCACTGTTATTGTACCATTGTTGCGATCACAGATAGTCACCTGGAGAGCAGCAGTATGATCTCAATGTTTCTCGGCATTCGTTACCATGTTATATAATGTCTCTTCAAGAATTTTTCTCTGATCAGGCGCAATACCCGCCACTCGGATACGGACAATTAAAACACAGGGATGCGTGGTACGCTCAACACCTACACGCTCGCGTTAGCAAACTCACGCGCCGTTAGCGGTTTTGTTTTTGACATTCAGGGAACCTCTAGTTTGGGCATTGGGCACATGTGGCCTTTGGAACCGCCATTCTATTTCGCGGGTGAAACACTTTGAATCGGGGTCAAACTCAGGTACATGTACAACAGTTGTTGTTGTTGTTTTCTTCACATTAAACCTTTCTTTCTACGCGTCGACATCCAGCACAACCACAGTGCAGTACTCCAAAGGCTAAGACGCCCAGTCGACATTGGGAACCGTGTCAGATACTTGAAACAGCGTCAAAACCGGTTGACTTTCTGTTCAACGCTTTAATGAGTAAAGCAGCAAATGAGTATGCGTCCTGGGTAGGGTTTTGCCTAGCGGAAAAGGTCAGGTTTATCTGCTCAGTTTGGTTGGCATAGTGTATCTCGAATCCACCGATTAGGATGCAGTATCCCTTCCGGGAGAGCAATCGCAATTCTTGCAGGCGAAGCACTCATGATAGGAGCCAACGCTCCCGGGTCCTTTCGGCACGTTATAACAAGCACCTGTTTTCACATCCACGTTGATATTCTTTCCCAAAGTTCTAGCCCCCTCTATGCTCTATGCTGGGTGTATGTACATGCGACGCTCGCACTCTGCTCTAGTCCATGCACAGACTTTTCTTTCTTTGTATTTTTGCTTTTAGCGAGGGTGTAAATGTAATAACATGGACACGTTCATGGTGTTATTCATTCGCAATTGATACGGGATGGCATATACCACATCGGATAGCTCGGTAATGTCATGGTATCTCCTCTCCCCTGTTGCGGCGTTTTGATTTGTAGCAATCGTCCCCTCATCATGCATGGCAGGCGTTGTCGCCTGCTTTTCTGATGAGCACCTCGCCCCTTCGTTCAGAAGACATCTGGCGAGGCAAACCGCAACTAATACAAGAGCTTACACCATCCTCAAGCACCTCGTGTGAGTGACCAGAGCAGAGCCAAAGGCATCAACCTGCTAGCAGTAGTCGGTCCCTAGGTCCATACTGCCTTTACACTTAACACTGGCGTCATCGACTAGACGCTTTTGGTATCTGTTCGAGGTCTGATTTGTTTTCCCGCGGATAATCTGGCTTTTCGCTCTTTTAGTCTTTTTTTTTAGGCTTCTTGCTGTTTATTTGATGTCTTCTCCTTTTGGCGATTGCGTTCGAGAGTATGATATCCCCCGCTTCCCCAGCGCGTCACGCGATGAGACTGATGAAACAGCCGCTACATGTTCACGCGCTGTTGGTCCGCGCGACGCAGGGGATTTTTCGTATTCTCCCGGCCTGCCTGTTTTCTTGCTTGTTGACAACTCGAGCACCTGTGTCACTGCTATTAATACTAATTTTCGCCGTGCCACAGCCCCTTTGTCACTGCTTGCGGCAGGTATACCCTCCGTCCTTTCGCCCATGCTTGTCTCTGATTTGACCCTGCAGCTCGCTGCCAGGCTGGACGCAACGACAAGCGCGCTGCCCCCAGAACGGCACTCGGGGCAGCCGGTTCCGTTCTGGGCGCAGCAGGATAGTCGGCCGAGCCTCTCGCGGGTGTATGATGTCCGTCACGCCAAAAATCCGAGTAATTGTTTTCGTGATCGGCTCCCCCCCCCCCCTTCTTTCCATGACCTGCATGCAGCGCCTTTTATTTTTATTAATAGTATGAACACGCATAGTTTCGATGCGCGTTTATATGTTAGTGAGGTGGGACCCGAGGACATTCGGTCCTCGTGCTCACCTCTCCCTCTGCTCATGGCACCCGAGCCTGGCACAGTTGTCCCCCCTGTACCCACGCTTGGCCCTCGTACCCGCTCACAGACAAGACGCGCTGCCGCGCTTTTGCAGTCACACAACACGCATCCCCCAGGCGACTGCTTGCCGCCTGATCCGTCTCACATCGACCGTTCCGTTCGTTGTGAGGCCGATGCGAGTTTCCCTGAACCTTCGTCCGTGCGAGATGTACGACGTGCCCGACTTGCAGCTCGTGCGTCAGCTCCAGCTCCGTCTACTAACATATATTGTTTTTGTTGTGCCAGAAGAACTTGATTTCACTATGCCCTCGTATGGCGATCTTTCGGTTGCGCTCATTCGCAGTAATAATAGTGGAGTTGTTGATCCTGCTCTAGACGTTCCAAACGTTCAACCAGCAACCGTTGTGCCGTCGTACAGCAGTGATTTTTTTCATGTTTCCCCTGCACGACACGTCCATCAAACCGCAGACGTGCCGTCGTACAGCAGTGATTTATTTCATTCCCAGCGGACAGCGATACTTTTGATACGGCAGGAGGACTTTCAGCTTTTACCCCTGACCCACCGTCCAGCCATTTTCGTGTTGCACCGGATATCGATTTTTTTAGTGCAGTTTTCCCTGCATCACACGTCCATCAAACCGAAGACGTGCCGTCGCACAGCAGTGATTGTTTTCATGTTTCCCTGCGCGACACGTCCATCAAACCGCAGACGTGCCGTCGTACAGCAGTGATTCTTTTCGCGCCACAGCGAATCGCGGCAATTTTGATTCGGCACCAGGACTCTCAGCTTTTCCTCCTGACCCACCGTTCAGCCATTTTCGTGTTGCACCGCATATCGATTTTTTTAGTGCAGTTCCCCCCGCATTACACGTCAATCAAATCGCAGACGCGCCGACCTACAGCAGTGATTATTTTCATACCACAGCAGACAGCGACATTTTTGGTACGGCAGCGGGACTCTCAGTTTTTATTCCTGACCCGCCGCGCAGTCATTTTCATGTTGCACAGAGTACCGATTTTTTTTGTTGCACTGAGTACCGATTTTTTTTGCTGCCGATTTTTTTGTTACTACCGGCGGTCGAAGGGAGCGTAGAAACCGGTCGGGCTCCTTGTTTATGCCTAGCGCCGAGTCCGGGCCTTACGTGCCGATAGCAGCGACCAGCGAGGACGTCCGATTCGAGGTAACAACTACGTACGAGTCTGTAGATCCTCGTTTTTCGCCTCCCGAGCTTTTTGCCAGAGCCCAGCGAGCACGGCCTCTTGATATCCCTCGCTGACGTACGCGCGCATTTTATCCCCCTGCGTTCTATCCGTGACGTTTGGGATCTGCCATACGTACCCCTGCTCCACCGGGAGCACAACTATCTGGGGAATTCCAGTTTGCCGACCATATTATTTTCACCGGCACAAGTGGCTTCGTCATCCATTGCGACCATAGATTTATCAAGTGACATGGGTTATATTTCGACGCGCGACGATTTTCCTACGGTTGATTGGTTGGTTTCACCTACACGATTTGCCCTTTTTCACGCCACGGGGCCGGCCCCCCCGACTGTCGTAAATATGACCACAGTACTGGCGTGCCATTTTTCCGACGACGGTATATCCGTTTTCGGTCTGCCACCCTCTGTTTAGGACTTGAATATTCCCCGCTCGCAAGTTCTTGGAAATTCTCTTCGACGGCAGAATCCGTCACGTCTCGTATTATTCGAGAGAGACGTCGACCCACCAACCATGGTTAGCGAATTGAATCTGCCTCACTCGAAAGAGCCTTGCGATTCTTTTCGGCCACGAACCACGGTTTCGGAAGTGAACCTGCCCCGCTCGGGAGAACTTGGATTCTCCTCTGCGCCGGAATCCGTCACTCCTCGAGAGAGACGCCGATTCCCCAACCACGGTTCGCGAATTGAATCTGCCTCGCTCGAAAGAGCCTTGCGATCATTTTCGGCTACGACCCGCGGTTTCCGAATTGAATCTTCCCCGCTTGGGACAGCTTGGACATTCCTTTCTGCGCCGGAATCCGTCACTCCTCGAGAGACGCGCCGATTCCCCAACCACGGTTTGCGACTGGAATCTGCCTCGCTAGAAAGAGCCTTGTGGTAATTTTCGGCTACGAACCATGGTTTCCGAATTGAATCTGCCTCGCTCGGGAGAGCCTGGACAGTCTCTTCCGCGCCGAAATCCGTCACTCTTCGAGAGAGACGCCGATTCACCAACCACGGACTGCGACTGGATTGGTTAGGGTCTGCCTCGTTCGGAAGAGTCGGGTGATTCTCTTGTGCGGCACTCCCCGGTTGGCGCTTGGATTATACCCCCCCTAGCGCCTGGTATGTCTACTTTACCGTCAACCATTGTTGGCGATTTGCATATACCCCCTCAGTACGGCGTAGTACTTCCTTTCTGCGGCCACCCTTTGGTTGGGATTTGAATATACCCCCCCTAGTTGGGCACGGTATTTCCTTTCTGCTGCGGAAATCCGCCCCTCCCCGTTTTTTTCGAGAGAGACGTCGATTCCCTCCTATCCACGGATTTTTCACTCGGTGATTTTTCCGTGGATGATATTTCACCGGGTGATTTTCCACTGCGTAATTTTTCCGCGGATACTTTTCCACGGGGTAATCTTCCACTGGGTGTATTCTCCGTCGATGACTTTCTCGTGGATGATTTTCCACAGGGCGATTTCACACGGGGCGATTTTTTTGGGGATGATTTTCCATTAAGTGATTCCCCAGTTAGGGACAAGACACCCCTTCACTCACCCTTTTTGTTTTGTCGCGATGCGAAAAGTTTTGTTTTGAACGGATCCGTCCACCTCACCACGAGTACCTTCCACGATTTTTTCGACAGGTGAAACGGAGTCTCCTGAAAGGAGCCAGCGGCCCGGACGCCTTCAAGCTGCTACTACTCCGCCTCATCAGCTCCCACTTCGATCATGGCGACCGCAGTGCCGCCATGGCCAAGCTCCATTCGTTTGGGGTAGCCACCAAGACGGCTTTCGCGGACTATTCTCGGGCTTTTCGCTTGTTGATAGCGTCCATTACGGACAGTGACCAGGTCTTGGCCCCAGTCGTTGAGGTTGCGCTAGAGGTTGTTCGTAACAGCGTTAGCGAGCAGGAACCGGAGCCTCATGTCAGTTTTGTACCCGGGAGATTTAGCGACAACCTTTTGGGTCTATCGACGACATGTGGTTGGCGTTTAGTGGACTTTCTACTAAAAAGACTCCCGCCATCAACGGCGAAAAACATTTTATGCTTCCAGCCCTCGCGGGTCTTTCTTTGCACTCGCATGCAAGCGGTCGCACCCAAGGCCGATCGGCCGCGCCGCAGCCTTTTAAAGGCTCATCGGGGTCGTCCCGCAACCCAATCGTGATGAATGTCGCAGGGTCAGCCCGTTGCCCTGATCCATTTTTGTCTTGCGCGGTCGAATGGCCTGCTAATTCGACTGCTTGGGACGAGGTATTTCAAGTATCCGAATCGTGCTCAACAAATGCCATTCCATTATGGACGCCATTTACCACTCCCGAAGAAAAGCGCCAAGTCTTCCGGGAGACCAAGGGCCACTGCCTCAACTGCCATGGCGCGGATCATTCATTTAAGACCTGCACTGCCCCCTTCACCAACTCTAGCCATTGTCTTAACCCCGAGCTCGGCCGACTTGGCGATAACGGCGAAACCTACCGCCTTTGGCAGCACCGCATGCGGTCATACCGCCGTCCTACCCACGTTGGACGCGAACACACACGCTCGTCGCCTTCGTCGCTTCGCAACAAAAACTCGTCTCGTCGCTACGGCAACAACCGCCGTAACGACCACGGGCACCCCGACTCTGGTCAGTCTCGTCACGGCGGCGCACAACAAGGTAATTTTGGGGGCTCCCAAAGCGGTGGCCAATCGGCTACTTCGCTGACGGTTTTCCAACCCCAACACGGCGTTCCCCCGGGGCCTTCCCCTGGCCCTCAGACTCCGCGTATGCGCTACGGATCTGCTGGTGAATAACCCCAATGGACGTCAACCAGGGACCTTCCGCTCCAATTGACTGCCCAACAGCGGTGCATTTGACCTTCACATCCCGCCGATAGCACACACGGGAAGCACGTCTGACCCAGACACCGACCATCGCCCCCCCGGCTACAGCGTTGCCCCTTCACCCCCGGCACTGCGAGCACCAGGAGTGCTAGAAGGTACTACATATTCATCACCGCCGGCACCAGGTATGAGTACCGCTCCTGGTCCACGCGAAGACGGTCCTTTGGTTGAGACCGTAGGTACTACATGTTCACCGCCGGCACCAGGTATGCGTACCGCCCTTGGTGCCTGCCAAGACGGCCGCCTCCCAGCTGCCGTAGGCTCTTCCCCGCCGGCACCAGGCATGCTTGTCGCTCCTGGTCCTGGCGAAGACGACGGTATGATTGCCGCCGTAGCCTCCCCACCGCGAAGTCCGTAACTTCGATCTCGCCGTGTGGGAACGCGAGCGAGAAAAGGTCGTGCTTGTCGGCTCTTACGCCAAGTTCGCTCAAAATCTAGCCATGCGAACCCACCTCTTGGACACAGGCTCCAAACTTCTCGTGGAAGCTAGCCCTTACGACCTCATATGGGGCGTCCGATACATGGCTGACGCTACTCCTGCACGCCAGCCGCCCCTGTGGCGCGGCTTAAATTTTCTGGGCAAGACCCTGCAAACCGTGCGACGTCTCTTCCGCGATCGCGCGCCGCCACCGACGCGCCCCCAACAATGGTCTCCTCAGGACACCTCGCCCTCGAGTAGAGACCGCATCTTCGAAGTCGACCCTTCGACGCGGCAGCAACTGTGCCCAGGTGACACACCTGCAGCCGCCTCCCCGTCGGGATACCCCGACTCCCCCACAACCGTGCCATCAGACCACGACGGCGACGTTCTCGAAGTAATGTCCGCCGCCCGATCCGGTCAGCATCACCCCTTGCTCGCTGAGCAAGGGTCTTGTCTTGTTGCTGGTGTCGTAACCATGGACGACTCTTCCTTTACCACCAAAATCAAGATCCACAGTGGCCTAGCTGCTCTGCAGCTTGGATGTGTCGCCCTTTTGGATACGGGCTCGCCGCAGACTTTCCTTAACACCCGCGCGTTCGATAGCATGAAACGCGTGGGTGCTGCCTATGCCACTTGTGAACGACACACCCCTCCCAGGTCATGGGGCGGCTTCGGTAAGTCTCCGCCTCTTGAGACCACAGTTACAGTACGCTTAAGCGTACAATTCTTCCACGACGATACACCAACTGCATCACTCGCCGTATGGGCATACGTCGTCCCATCTGAAGCGATGCAACACGACGTGCTACTTGGACGTGACAGCTGGATGCGGTTCCAGGGCCGCTCTTACCGTACATTGGCTCCCTGTTCGATGACTAATCAAGTTCCCTGCGAGCTTACGCTGTCCCTCCCAGGGCTTCAGAGCGCAACAGCGTTTGTGTCCGACCCTTCGGCTCCTGCTGAAATCTTCCACCTGCTGTATGCGGGTGACACAAGCATCACTTTGTCCCGCGACCATCATCTTGTCGATGTCGATTTGGTTCGCAGTAATGGTGCCCCTGCCCTCGCCGGTTGCTATCTGGTCGACGTGCTGCACGCAGCCGCCGATTTTTCTGCGAACGAACAAATTGCAGAAAATGGCCGCCAGCTTATCCCATTAGCCGGCACCGCGGATCTAGACCCAGGTGCCTTGCTTGGCACCTCCTGTAGCCCGCTATTACGCGTTCCCCTGGATACTGTCCTGTTCGACGCTCCGGCTCCTTCTTTGCACCCACGCGACTCTGGCTTCACAGTCCCAGGGCCAGTCCCCCCCCATTCCATGGGCACGGACCAGCCCTCACAAGCAGAGTGACCGGATCCCTTCGTACACCATCTACACGACGAGACAGCGCCGACACGCAAAGAACACGCGACCCCTTCGGCTCCTCCCGTCGACCAGCCCCTTCCACCTGCGTTGCTCGAACGGCTGAGCACAGATCAACGCGCGAGCTTCCTACAAGTATGGAACCGTTTGCCGTTGCACATGCGCGAAATCGCATTTGACTTGCGCGGCCTCGGTTGGACGCCGACCGTCATCACCCACTTGGGCGATGTTCTTGCTGAGTTCTCCGACGTGTTCTCGAAGTCTCCAACCGATTTTGGATCCTGCTCTCTGCTCCCCTTCAAGATAACTGTTCCCCCGAACAGCTATCCTGTGACGTCTCGGCCCTACCGCATCAATCCCCCGACCGCAAAGCAAGTGCACGCAGTTCTGGATAAATTCCTCGCCGCCGGGCTAATCCAACACTCCACATCTCCCTGGGCAAGCCCAGCAAGCCCGGTGGTTGTCATCCGGTAGAAATCCGGTGGCATCCGCATCACGGTGAACTGCAAGAAGCTGAACAAACTCAGCATCCTTGGCCAGCTCCCCATCCCTCGCGTTGACGAGGTTCTCGACAAGCTTGGCAGCGGTCGAATCTTCCATTCTTCAACCTCGTCTCTTCTTTCCATCGAATAACGGTGCAAATGGACACAATCTCTCTCACTGCATTATGTACACCCACGCGCCTTTTCGAGTGGCTGGTTATGCCCCAAGGCAGCAGCGCTGCTCCAGGGTGGTTCGCCAAGGTCATCAACGAGGTCATCAAGGGCTTGGACCTCGTTGCCGCCTACCTCGACGATGTCATCGTCTTCGACGCCGATCTCTCCCTCCACGTCGCTAACATGAAGGGATTGTTCTTGAGACTACGACAGCACAACCTCAAGCTGTCGCCTTCGAAGGCTACCATCGGCGCCACGGATGCGGATTTCCTCGGTCACACCATCTATCCAGCCGGCGTTACGCCAAACGCGCAGAAAGCGGGAGCACTGCTGAAAATGCCCATGCCGAAAGACCTGAAACAGCTACGCTCCCTTTTGGGCGCACGTTCCTACTACAGGAAATTTCTGCGCGATATGGCCAAGTGCATACGGCCCATAACTTCCCTTCTGAAACAAGGCGTCAAGTTCGTCTTTACCCCAGAAATGGAAGCCATCGTGCGGAAGATCCTGGCCGAGTTGACCACGCCCCCGGTCCTCGTCTATCCCAACTGGGACGCCATCACGGATAACTCCCGCCCTTTCCTCCTCTACTGCGATGCTAGCGTGGACAGCTTCGGTGCCACCCTCGAACAAGAACAGGACAATCACACTATCCATCCCATCGTGTTCATCAGCCGCGCTACCATCGAGTCTGAACGCCACTGGACTCCACTCGATCTGGAAGCAGGCAGCATCGTCTGGGCTATCAAGCGCCTTCGCGGCTACCTTTGGGGTACAAAATTCCGGATTTGTTCGGACCACAAGGCGCTCGAAAGCCTCGACAAGATCGCAGAACATAACCCGCGGGTACAGCGATGGCTTGAATTCCTCACCGCATGTAACTACAGTCTGGAATACAGCAAAGGCAGTGCCAACGGGAACGCCGACTTCCTATCCCGCCTGCCCTTATCTGCGACGGGGCGCGACCGCGACGGCCAGGCGTTTTTCTCATCCGCTCTCACGGCATACTCCAGGGTGGACCCTCCGCCGTGCGTGTTGGTTTGGGTGGGCTGGCGTCCGCCGACCCGAGCTTAGGCTTGGGTGGGCTCCCGCTCTTGCCACACGATTTCCGCGATTTTCGCCAACACGGGCCTCGAATGAGGATTGACGACCTAAATGCTCCAACTGGAGAATCCGTTGCCCGTGCCCCCTCTTACGTCACTTCGCGAGGTCCCAACTGGGCCCTTCCTACGAACACAGGTACCAGCGATTTTCTCGCCGGTTCCGTCTTCGCAGTCCCTGTTGCACCTGTGCCCGCTTCAACCGAAGGCACGGACCCCGGCCGACGCGCCACTTCCTCCGAGCCTTCCCCATCACCCACCGATGGCGACACACCGCACTCTAGCCCTACAGCGGTCCCCGTCTCATCCACGGTCGCCGACGACAAAGCAGCGTGGGACACCCTCTCTCCTCCTCGGCCTGTCCAGCACGACTCAGCCGAGCACCCAACGGATTCAGGTCTTCAAGAACCCTCTGTTGTGTCTCATCCAGCCTCGCGTGTCGCCCGGACCAACCGTGATCAAGTCTCGGTTGTGCCCGTGGCTCCGCCTCTGCTACTTTCATCTTCACAGCCGGCCCTGCCGTCCCTTCCCCCGTCGGGGCTCATTTCGTCTCGGACCCGCCGACGCTAAGCTGACGCTGCTGGCAAGCCTGCGACCACCGTGGACTATGGCTTCACTCGCTCGCATTCTACTCGGCCCACCGTCCCACGACCACCCTCCAAGGCGCGCAAGCCGCTCCCGCCTCGGACAACGCCCCCTCCAGAAGATTCTCCCCGGCCCGTCATCGACCCTGTCCCGACAGTGTAGATTCGACCCACCACTGATGCGGTCACACCTGCCCCGTCCTTGCTTGGCACCCTCCCTCCGGAAGCTCCCGGCGTGCCAGCGCCACAGCCGCCCTTCCCGAGAAACCCTCACCGGCAGAGGCCGAGTTCATCGACTCTGTCGAGCAATACACACATTCCGATTGGGCGCGTGAGCAACGCGCTGAGCCGGTTTGTGACGCCGCCATTCAATATCTTCTCCTAGGCAGCCCCTCCGTCCTCCCCGACGGACGATTTCTGTCTACACTTGGCGCCCCACAAAACGCCCCCCGTTGTCCGAAGTGCGCTCCTTAGCCGAAAAAGGACGACTTTACACAGACGACGACGGTGTTCTCCTGCTCGTGCGGAAGTTGACGCCCCCCGCTCTGGCTCGTCCCGACAAGCCTGGCAGACGTGCCGCCCGTCTCTTAGACGACGAGCCCACGAGATCTACGTCCCGCTGCTTCTGCGTCCGTGGATTACGCAAGCCTGCCATGCTAGCGCCTCCTGCCACCTTGGTGTCGCTCGAACGTTCTCAATGCACGAACGTTTCTATTGATCGATTGGCATGAGCATCTGCACGCGGTGGTGGATCCGTCGTTGCCTCAAATGCCAGGCGCGCAAGACTTCCAGACAAACGGTACGTTGTACCATCATCTCCCTTCCGTTGCCATCCGGCCCTGGTGTCGCGGTGAGCGTTGACTACTTCGGTCCCCTTCCCGTCACACCTCGGGGCAATTGCTACATTCTACACGGATAGGTTCAGCCGGCGGGCAGATATGTAGGCCGTCTCGGCTGCGGAGTTCACGGCTGAAGGCGCGGCCGACATCTTAGTGAATAAGTACATACCTCTTTGGAGATGTCCGGTCAGCCTTCTCTCCGACAATGGACTGCACGTCTACTCCAAGCTGTCCCATGCCGTCTACAAACGTCTGGGATTGCGCAAAATCGCCACAAGCGCCTACCATCCCAACGGCAACGGCGGCGTCGAGCGTGTCAACCACACCATGGCCCAAATGCTGGCGACGGTCTGCAACGAACGACGGGACGACTGGGACACCCATTTGCCGCACGTGGAATTTGCTTACAACAATTCCGTCAACGCCGCCACCGGGTTGGCCCCCAATGAGGTACACATGAACCGCCTCCCCCGCCTTCCCCTCACCATCTTCGAACAACACCACGCCCGAGGCCATCAAAGCCTCGCCCGCGACCAACTGGAGTACTGCGACCTCGCCGCCGACCGCCAACGGCGTGCGTATGCGCTGGTGCGTGAACAACACGTTATAACGGTCTCTCGCGTTGAGCGCCGTAACTCAGCTCTCTCAGACGCCCCCGAACAACGCCCTATCTACACCATCGGTAACTGGGTATGGATCTACAACACCGCTGCCACCATTCGCCAAGGGGCGAAATCTGGCACCGACGCCAAGGTTCTCAAGGCGAAACTCTCGCTCAAATGGACAGGTCCATTCAAGATATTAGCTATCGGCCCTGCGCCTTCCGACTCAACGCCGGACGGCCGCCCTCTGGCCGCCAAGCTGCTATACTTGGACCTCCTTAACGACATGCCGGGCGCCGACGCCCACTGCCGTGTGTCGGTAGCCCGCTGCAAACCTTGCACCAACCCACATGATACAACCGACCTCCCCCGATATCTCCCCGCTGGACTAACGCAATAAGTCCTCAACAACCATGCCACTAAGTCCCCCCCCCCCCATCCACGTCACCGCCGACGACGTCTCCGTGCCCATTGATCGTTTGGAGGTCGACAAGATTTCCAGCCACCGGTCCGTACGAGGCCGGGGCGGAGTCATCGCCGTTCTCTACGAAACACACTGGAAAGGCTTCCTCCGGCCGTCTTGGGAACGTGAATCGGACCTCCTTCACTCTCGACAACACATCCTCAACTACTGGGCCGGCGCGCCCCTACAACTTCGACAGGCAAATAGGGCGTACCGCCGTATGCGCGTGGGTGCCGCTCAACGCGAGCTCGCCCGCGACAAAGGCACCCGTTTTCTGCCTCCTGGACACAGCTACGTCGACCAGCAAACGTGGACTCACCGGTTCAGCGGCACCACCTTGCCTATCAGCGCTCACTTTTGGAACAAGGGTCAAGATCATCTTTGGTGGCTCGGAAAAATTTCTGCCCACACTACAACTCCTGGACAGTACGTCGTTCGCTTCTTGGACAACCCCGGACCGGTCAAGCTCGCGCTATCTTCCGCTCGGTATACTACGGCTGATAGCGCCGTTCGCGGCTCGTGGTGTCTACAAGTGCACCAAGGAAGCTCCCTCATGCGTGGTATTGTGCGTAACGTTGACGAGTCCCGCGGAGCCGAGTTAGCAGGCTCTGCCGTCTTGAATACGTCCCCGTAGCCAATTTTAGTTTTTTTTTTCGCATGCGTGTCTTCCGTAGTCGCCGGGGCCGGGTTTGGTATCGTGCCACTGTGTGGTTTCTTTGTTTTGCTGTGCTGTAGGTGTACTGTCTGTTTGACTTCCTGCGAACTCTCTAGCCGTTTCCATGCTTTCATTGCAGCTGGCTGCCGAGTTCGTGCACCGATTGGGCTAACGGTTGGATCCACTTCAGCCTCCTTGCCGTTCGGTCATGCGTCTCTTGCGTTCCGTACCTATGATTGTTTTCGCCCCCTCCTCGAGAGCGGCGGAAACGTTCGTTCGCGTTTCGATTCTTTCAGTCGTACCAGTGTTTCTTGTTTTCTTGATATTCTTGTAGCTCTTGGCCCCTCTTTGGTTTTCCCGAGGCCAAATTCGTGCGCCTTTTTATACGCATCGTACAGGTTACCCTAGGTTTAGGTCTGACCCCATTTGCCGTTCATGCGTTCCCTCTCCGCTTTCTTAACATCCCCAAGCAGGCCGAGGTGATAGATTTCGTTCTTCTTCGCGACCGTTTGCATTCCGCCCTCTCCCGCGCGATATTGCAGAGTGTTACCAGGTCTAGATTGGGTAATAGACGATTGGTTAACCTTTCACGGATAATCTAACGGACCCAGACCGTTACCAATAGGCCGTAACGATGTCTGCTCATTATATGGTTCGTGTTCTAGCGCCCTCAGTGTAGGCGAAATCTCGCACGCGTACTGTTCTGCCCTCTTTTATGGGATCGGGTCTTGACTGTCTTGGGTTCGACCATAGCGTGATTTCCTGTTTTCCGACACTGTGCCCACTATTCGAGTGAGCCCCTTCGCGCCAGCACTTGTTTCTCTTGCGTTACTCCCGCGTTCGTTTTACTTCTCGAAGCACCCCGTGCCTTCGCAGTGGCTCCTGTAACTTTTATTTTTATTTTATTCTTTGTGTTCGTTTTTCGCTTTCAGGCTAGCTTATGCCGCTCCTGGCTACGCGAGTTATACCGCTTCCTCGAGTTTAAGTCCTCGATGTAGCTTCCGGGTAGTTCTAGCTTAATTTGCCAGCTACCGCGTACCCGTACTTTCGGACTTGTTTCAGGGTTCGCAATGTCACGTGTAATCGGCTACCGCCTTGCAGGTTAGAGGTGTGGGAGTAGTGGGTTGTGAAGTGACGCGTCTTCGATCCATTCTCCGAATTCTCCGGATTGTTTCAGTTCTTTCCTGAGTTTTCCATGAACCTGCATATACGACCCTTCAGGTTGTGCTATTACGGGGGTCCCTAGTTAATAGGACCTATGGTACACATAAAAACCTATATATGTACGTATTTTTACTAACAAGATTTGGTCCCGTTAACTATGGACCCCCGTAATAGTGTTATGGTATCCCCTCTCCCCTGTTGCGTTATATTCCCCTCTCCCCTGTTGCGGCTTTCGGATTTGTAGCAATCGTCCCCTCATCATGCATGGCAGGCGTTGTCGCCTGCTTTTCTGATGAGCACCTCGCCCCTTCGTTCAGAAGACATCTGGGGAGGCAAACCGCAACTAATACAAGAGCTTACACCATCCTCAAGCACCTCGTGTGAGTGACCAGAGCAGAGCCATAGGCATCAACCTGCTAGCAGTAGTCGGTCCCTAGGTCCATACTGCCTTTACATGTAACATTAATACCATTTCTCTCACCTACCAGTACGGCCCTGTTTCGTACTTGTTTGTTTGCTCCAGTCGCGATGCATTTTAGTTCTACAACCTGTTCTGTGACCACGGGTGGTATTATAGGAGTTTGAGGTACTATTGTTATTGTGTGAGAACATCACACGAAATGCGTACTACAATAGTATGTATTTGACCACCCCACACTCTTGGAGTTACAGCGTTTACCTGCGGGCCAGATTTGTTCTCCGACAACCCAATCTTCAGATGATACTTACGCAAGGTCTGGACCTAACAACCGGTAAGTAGTGGCAGTGTAATCTTCAAATCAAACCGATCTTGAACCCCTCTACGCCCACCGACGAGGCAGTGTTTCTTCGTACTCGTTTGATGATTTTTCACACCAGGTACCATATATTTTTTTCGTACGTAGTTATGTATGTACACTACAGATATATCATTGATTTCCATCCCATTTGTTTTCTTCGCTCTTTTTTCTCTATCCCTCCTACGTATAGACATCCGGTGTCACACAAAGGCCGGCGTCCCCGGTGGCTTGGTAGGTGGTCCGCGTGCCTGTCAAGATAATTTTCGTGGGTTCAAGTCTCACCGAGTGCATGCTCATAGGGACTATTTCTTGCATAAGAATTGATAAGCGGAAAGCGCGAAAGCGTGAGTTGGCTATATTCGATGAAAATCGACGAGCAGTGGGAATGCTGAACCCTGTGCGCGACAAAAAATAAAGGCACGTACCGGGGGGGAGAAGGGACGACACTTGTGACCATGGCTTGTCCAGAAGATCGTCGAGGGTAAAACATCCTACGAGTGGGCTGGAAAGTAAAAGTGATGAAAAAAAAAAAAAAAAAAAAAACGCAGCAAGCTCTTTATTCCCCTCCCCGAAGTTGTCTGTGCCTTGGGTTTTTATTGCGGAAATACTTCATTCAGTTCTTCGTTGCGCCTACACTCGTTAGGCGATCTCAGCAGTTGATTCCACACATTATTATTGTATATATTGCGTAAATCCCAGCCTCATCCATCTTGAGATTCGAGCTCCATGGTTCAACACCAAAATCAGAAGCGATACACTAGACCACGCGGGCCTTTAGATGAAAGGTATAGGCCAACCATATCAAAACCATTGAAACTCTTTCAGGGCACGACCCAGATCGGGTATAAGTATATGGAAGGTCGAACCCTAATAAATATATTCTTTGTGTTTCTGTGCGGACATCATTTACGTAATTTACCGCACATAGTATTGCTTCAATCGAATCTTTGGCCATGGACTGAGAAGTACAATATTAATACGTAGTATCGTACGAAGCTCATGCACAGCGGTAGTTATCTCATTCCTCACTTCCTCGCCTTAGTGGACAGAATTATACGGGGTATCTGCCAAGAGTAAACTGAGGCTGTGTGATACCGCTCGGTATGCTGAAGATACTGTATATGACATATCATAGAATATGAGTGAAGATAGCATACTTTGCAGTCAGCATGAACAATGTGCGATCGTACGGATGTAGAAACCTTTTTATAATACTACTGGATGTAGAATGTGTGGAGACTCCACGGATAGGAGTCCTAGGGGTACGTAACTCCCCTATGTGTGTGTCATGCTGTTCTTTATACCCAACTATATCAGTACAACCCAGTGTCCGTTCTGATTTATTATTATTTGCAGACAAAGCAATGAGTAAAGCAAGAAAACAAGGGAAATGCCAGCGTACCGATGAATACCGGGCAAAGCAAGTGAATTGCCAACGTACCGGGTACGAGAATACCGTAACGGGTAGAACAAGTGAAATGCCAACGTACCGCGTACGAGAAGACCACAACATCAGCTATGTTGTGAACTTATGAGTTGTTGTACAGTTCTCAGTTTCAACGTAGCTTTCATGCGGTGCTTTTACCCGAATAAAAACCTGATTGCTGTACTGGACAGCTGACCGGTTTCACTGTAGTACTTCCATGCCGGGAGGCAGCAGTGTTGATACTTTGCTGCCGTAGAAAGGGGCAACTATCGTAAGGCCCAAGGGTCGAGGGAGATCTTGTCGTAGGACCAACAGTTATTACCCATATATATATATATAGATACATCATCCAGGTTGTTGCCGTGAGCTTTTAAACCAACGTCTTTTCTACCCAGTTTCACTCTGTTCATCCAGCTTTAAGTATGCCCCGTGTTAATATCATATATACATACGGGTGTTGTGGTAGTGCATCCAGCAGATACTGCTGTGTAGGTGCTGTTTCAACGAGTCAACATGATGACTCGTCAAGATGGGAAGAGAGATAGGCTCAAGGGTCCCTCGGGATCTTGCCGTACAGTTTTAGTATTATGGATATATATTGTATTCGTCCTCTATGTACGTATGTGTAAAAAACATACTGCGAGCCACCCCCCCCTGTACGCTTTTGTGGTGTGATATCAACCAATCCTGTATATGGATAAATCAACCTTGTTCGGGAAATAAATAAATAAAAACTGCAGGTACAGCGTACAGCAGCAGTATAGTTCCTGTATTTTTTTCCTAATTACATGCACCAAGACTACTATTACTAGTAATTGGTGGTAATGAGGCGCGACCTCAGCAATACCTGCAGTAGTCATATCTGCGATGCATCATGCACAACATTTATTTGATTTGTGCTGAACCAACACGAACGAACATCTACTGCTGCTGCTGTACCTACTACCTATACGCCGTCGTTGGTGAATCTCATAACCGTAAATATTCTTGGCATCATATCCTGCTCTTGAAAAACACAGACAGCACAGCAGTACGGACACACCTGTAACAAATACCAGGTACTGGATTTTGTCGTGTGTATCCTGGTATTTCCACCTCGAAATCCGGCAAAATAACTTGAAGACGTAAATATGTACTACTGCTGTGTGACCACGGAACTGGATGTCGACGGGTGGAAAGAACAAGAGACGACAAATAGACACACACCTCATATATATTTTTTCTTTTTCTGTTCTTCCAACAGCAAGTGTTTTCTGGTTGAAATTCGGCATAATTAATTTGAAGACGAAAAATCTGCATCTGAAAATATTTGTCCAACAGAAGACGCTTCTTTCTCGTAGCAGGTGCCACCACTACTTGCTTGTACTGATGTACGACATCTGCATACAGCAGCTGTGTTTCTCCAGCAACAAAAACAGCAGCAGCAGCAGTAGCAGTGGGACACACGAGGCCAGGGTCAGCGTCGATGTACGCTCGGCGGCTCGGCTTGTCAATCTAACCCTTGAACCCTTTGTACACATCTACAGCAGCAGCAGTGCTTCTCCAGCAACAAAACAGCAGCAGCAGTAGCAGTAGAAAACACGACGCCAGGGTCAGCGTCGCTGTACGCTCGGCTTGTCAATCTCACCCCTTGAACCCTTTGTACACGTGGTCGATTTTGTCCTGTGTTGGTTTTGAACTCGAAATTCGTCATAATAATTTCAAGACGAAAAATCTGCACTCGACGTGCTCTGTCCAAGAGAGAACTTCTCGTAGCAGGTAGCACGTGCCACCGCTACTACTGATGATGTACGACATCTACAGCAGAGCTTCTCCAGCAGCAAAACAGCAGCAGCAGTAGGACACACGAGGCCAGGTCAGCGTCGCTGTACGCTCGGCTTGTGTGTGAACCCTTATTTGTACATGTGTTTCCTGGTCCCGAACTCATAATTTGAAGACGAAAAATCTACAATCTGACGTGTGTCCAGCAGAGCGTATAATATTTTCAAGACGAAAAATCTGCACTCGACGTGCTCTGTCCAAGAGAGAACTTCTCGTAGCAGGTAGCAGGTGCCACCGCTACTACAGATGATGTACGACATCTACAGCAGAGCTTCTCCAGCAGCAAAACAGCAGCAGCAGTAGGACACACGAGGCCAGGTCAGCGTCGCTGTACGCTCGGCTTGTGTGTGAACCCTTCGTACATGTGTTTCCTGGTCCCGAACTCATAATTTGAAGACGAAAAATCTACAATCTGACGTGTGTCCAGCAGAGCTGCTTCTAGCAGTGCCACCACTACTACTACTGCTGTACAACAACTATTATACAGCAGATACTCTCCTGCTTCTCAATCCCCTCATCAGCAGGAGGGTGGGCCTGCAGCATGTCTCGGGGACATGGCCCGAACGCTCGTTGCTGTGGACAGGCACAGTCTGCCTACCTACGAGTACTCGTAGAGCTAGCTGGGTTTCAAAATATAATGTGTTGTTGGTTCTGTGTTTTTTCAACATGGCCCAGCACCAACATGTGCCTACACACGTTGCCACACCTAGCTCGAGCTGCTGTGAACGACTTACCACCGCACCAGCACCAGGAGGTCCCTTTTGTGTGTGCGCGTCTACAGAGCCCGCCGGGACTGGAATTGGTGCGGTGTGCGTCGAGGGCGGTGGTCAAACGTTGCCCAAAAAAATGTTGAATAACACACACACACACCCCACCACCAACACACACACCCACACACATACAGAAAAACTCAAAACAAGGCACCCCACGCTCGTATCCGAGCCGCTATGAAGAGGCTTTTTTTCTTGGAAAATTCCAAGAGAAAAAAAGGCTCGCCCGCTTTTAGCGCGCTCCGCGCGCCTCATTATTATTAATAGTGTACGGCCGTGCAGGTCCTCGGTACCCTTCTTTTTATCTTATTGAGCATCGTGCGTAGTGTTTAGACTACTGAAAGCATTGTGGAGACGGATATACGGCTCTTCTGTGTAATTCCGAGTTGAGGCGCCTTTGCTCCGGGCGGCGGTAGACAAATGTTTGTGGCATGGTAGGCTCTTCAGTACGAGTAACTATGTACAGCTTCACTCTTAGCACCGTCTACGCGAGGCGCTCATCCCTCAAGGAGATTCAAATTTTTTCCCTGCTGTTTCGATACCAGCAGCGAGATATTCTTCAACAGCAGGACATGTGATATATGACAACCAAAATACTGACAGCAGTTTGGGCTGACTGATAGAGTCGTACATATATTGACAGCCCACCGCAAATTTCCATGGTAGTCTAAATGAATACAGCAGATCCGTCAATTTACTACTCATATTGCATGCCTTTCCGAACACATCGGGCAGCTCGTCACTGGTATGCGCCATGTCGTGCTTGCTACCACTATCATGTCCCTGGTCTTGGTCCAGCATTTTACGATATGCGCTTCACGAGTTTCATAGCTTTGGTGTGTGACTTGAAGTTTCACTCAACCAGGGCGAAACAGCCTACACCCCCCGATTTTTTTCTTGCGCTCGAGGAATAACATACAGCAAGAAAAAAATCAGCATTTTTTACTGGCCTGTGAGTACGACATCAGAAAAAGAGCAGGATCACCACGGTTGTGTTTCGCCCGCTCCGTACCTGTTCAGTTGTGTTGGCCTGGTGCTAATCAGGTTGGGCTGCATCGTGTATCTGTCACCTAGCTCAAACCCTCCGGACACAGCAAGCCACACCTTCCTCCGTTGTGTGCAAGCTCATCATCGTCGAGCTGAAACTATGTCACACCGTGTGACCCGTGCCCCCCGAGGGCTTGCGTAGCCGATCTTCATCTGCTCCAGTTTTTTTGTCCTTTTCTGTTGTACTTGGCTTTCAGTCCTACAGGTGTTGTACCTGGTACTCGAGCGCAACGCTAGGTTGGTATTCAACACAGAAAATGGTACGACCGGAGACACCGAAGAGGGTCAAACGTGCATCGAACTTTCCATTTGGTGTGCATAATACGACGATTGGTCTATTACTACTGATGTAGTCTACAAGGATCGCGGCAAGAATACTAGTCACCAAAATATACGTGGTTTTCTTGAAAATCCTATGTTTGCCAGCCGACAATGCACGGTGTTGTCCAGAGCTTGACGAAAATATGTGGTCCATAGCATGCAGTAATTTAGTAACGAACATTCATAAATGTGCGATCATGAAAAAAAACGAGCGAACAGACGAGCACGAGCAACAGGCAAACGGAGCACGAGTAACGAGTATGCCTGCATGCATTGACCAGATAGGTATCTCCAAAGCCTCACGAAACAAACAAGCGGAGCACCATTGGTAGCGTGAATACATAACAGCATATTGCACGTATCACCACCATACAAGGCAGGCAACAACGAAAACATGTGGATCTATGCATATACCAAGTAACTGGTATGCAATGAAATATTAAGCAGGATCAAACGTGGGATTATACAAAGAACACGATGACATTATTTCACAAGTTTGCAATCGCTCCGATCTCTTGCACACGTTTTGCGAACACTCCGACCTCATGCAACGCACTTCAATCTCCCTGGGTTCACCATGTTACAGCAGGGTACAGCTCTCAGACCCTAAAAAGGACCTGCACTCGTTAGATCTCTGAGGCCGGCTCACCTCTTGTTTGGGAGTTCGAGGAAGTGCTTTCAAGCAGTAATGATCGGGTCACGCAGAATGTGGATCGATGCAATGCGGTACATGCAAGCAGTCAGCGTGAACACTCAATGAAGCACCACAGACACGATGACGGGCACGACGGGCAAGGCAGGGCCGAAGAGGCTGGGGGTCGATAGGACAGGGATCACAGATCACTTGGCTTTGACTTTCTTTCTTCACTTGGTGGTGTTTTGTAAACACCAGGTGGTCCCGGAACCACGTTACTGGCTCTGTACCCGAGACCGAAGGCGCTCCCTCACCGGGGATCCTCCCTGCCCCTATAGGTAGAGGCAATTTCGCAGTGTTGGGGCCTGAAACGTTTGTGACGTAGGCCAATCACACAAACTAAAATCAACCAACTTTTGACAAAATTCGTACGCTGATTGGATGACGACTTGAAGAACCTAGCTTGTCATTTCCGCCGCCGATCGCAGCACGGCACACCTGCCACAGCAGCAGTGTCTGCAGGAGAAGCGCCTCATGACAGATAGAAAGCTCTGCTCGATGGAGGAAGCATCTGACTACCGCGCAGCAAGCAGCTAGACACGCAGCAAGCACGCCGCTCACAATCATGTGATGCCACCGGACAACCCCGAGAACGGAGACACAGATCACAGCAGCAGCAGTAGAGCGATGGCAAAGCTTGACAAGGGGTTGCGAGCGAGAACAAAAAAATCCAAACGTATCAACGAGAGGCAAGAGCCACCTCGACACCACGATAGCAAGCATAAACATCTGTTGGAACTCGTACGATCACAGGGACTAGCTATGTCGTTGCTGCTGTTATTGCAGCGTCTGTGCAGCAGCTCTTTGTTATTGTCGTAGAGAGAGCGCCTACTCCCCCAAATCCGAACGTGAGAAGAGACGAGGGAGGGGCTTTGGGAAGAGCGTGGCGGAATTGTAAGGACCGTTGGGGCATAAATATGTAGACCAAACGGTCGTTACATTATTGCATCAGAATGGCGCATCGGCGTCGTGGATGGCTGGGGCCATTTATGAATATCCCTCATGCTCCGACGAATATAGGTGGTTGAAAAGCCTACTTCGAAGTATGATGTAGCTCTAAACAAGATCTTTCGAATGTGGCTATTTTCACGGCGAGGTTCTAACTACAGCGCTCTCGTGGTGGCGTCGCAGTAGAGAGCACATACATGGCACGGGCAACAACACAAAACTCGAAAACTTGAGCGACCCGTATCGAGAATGCCTGCGCAAGCCTTGGAAATGTTTCCCTCTCCTCTTTTTTTCGCCTCCCCCAGGCTCCACTACTAGAAAATAGGCCAAGATCCGCCCAGAGGATGCTAACCAAAGCTTGCCCTTGTCCTATCGAATAGACCCGACGCGTGACCCCGATAAGGACTGGTCTCGCGCCGTATTATCCACCCCATAGCGCTGGTCACGACAGTCACAGCGCTATGAACCTCCCTTCCTGGCACCACCCGCTGTAACAATAATGCTGCTGTGACCTATTTGAAGCATGGACGAGCATGTAAACCGAAAATAACAGGCACAGGTCATGGAAGCCGCTCGGGGTGTCACTACACATACACCAGGCAGACATACTCGGCACGATACTACTGCGTACGCTACACACTACGACGCCGTTGCTGGCCGTAGGTTTTACTTCTGAATGGATACCAGTCGAACAGCAGTGTTAACCGTCGTACTTTGCTTCTGAAACACATTCCACACTGCCATGGTATTGTACCGCCCAAAGGGTGAATTAACAGTTGAAGGCAGGTTTGTGTTGGAGAGAGACAATACGTATTACTGCAAAAAAATCACAACTGCATCTCAAGAATGACCCATATTCCAATGATCGGTTTGTTGACAAGATATAGAAATAAATACTCTGTATCGGTCGACCACGTTTCTGCCCGCCCCCCCGTACAAAGAAGACGTGTGTGGTGCTACTACAAAAAAAAAAACATTGCACAAATAATCTAGCAGCATAACCACGTTTGTTTCTGACCTCCCTTTCAAACAAAGAACACGTGTGGTGCTACGTACTACGAAGCAAAAAAACCTTGCCGTGCGACCCCAGGTGACGCAGATGTCCTCCTGGTAGTACAGATGATGGCGTTCAGCGACTCCAGACGTGATGTTCCGGCGCAGTCCTAATCAAGATGAAGATGTCCAGAAGCGTTGTCCCAGCAGCCCAAAACGATCGATGATGATGTGTCGATTCCAGAAGACATTCTCCCCTGGCAAACCCAATAGATTGATACTACTGTGGTCCAATCCCGAAAAGACACTTCGGCGACCCCACGTTGCTGTTGTTAGTGTGGTGGCTCCGGAAGCTCCGGCAGTCCCATGGAACAGTGCTGTAGCGATTCCAAAAGTTGTCTTTTTCGGCAATCCCAAGTGTTTTTTTGCACCGATCCCGTGAAATGTCTTTCCGGCGATCCTGCGTTGATAAGGTGAACCCCTAATTGGTGGTCTCCGTTGATAAGGCGACCCCTAATTGGCGGTCCCTGTTGATAAGGCGGCCCCTAATTGGCGGTCACTGTTGATAAGGCGACCTCTAATTGGTGGTCCCTGTTGATATGGCGATCCCTAGCTGGCGGTCCCTGTTGATAAGGCGACCCCTAGCTGGCGGTCCTTGTACTCCGCCGACAGACCTTGGAGAACGATGCCCTTGAAGTGCCTGCCCTTGATAGGTTACTCCATCTCGGTCAGCAGGTTCCGTAGTCGCGTAAGCTCGTTGTTGTAATTGTCGGGGTCCTGCCCCGACGTCATGCTCGTGGTCGTGAGCGCCTCCTCTGTGGCGAGCATGGTCTCGTTTGTGATCCTCAGGTACTTCGGCTCCAGCTCCTTCACCGCCTTCTGTCCCGTTTCGACGTGTTCCGCGTGTTCCTGCTTGCTCGACTCGGCGGATTCTCGCGATGTCTGGTAACACGCGGGGTTATTTACTCTACCAGCAGCAGCAATGCAGCAGCAATGATAGCAGTCTTGAACCAGCCCGTCGCGCACACGCGAAAGCGGACCCCGTATTTCCGACGATCGTAGTTGAAAATAATAGCCCCGCCGCTACGTACTCCAAACGAAACCAAATGTACTCGTAAAAAGAAGTTGCTCCGCTTGTGCCGTGTTTTACAGCAGTACGTACTCTGCCGGGCTTGAAGTCACCACCGTGCAGCAGTACTCGTACTTTCCAGCAATAGCTCCCAGCTGAAGATTATCGTCGCAGCAGTCCCTCCCAGCAGCAGCTCCCGATGTAGATCGTGGTAGCTCTCCCTGAGATCGTTGTTCTTGTACAGCAGTTCCAGCTCTATGGCAACTCTGTGTGCAGCGTGTGCAGCAGCTCGCGCCTCAGTCGTTGTCGTGTCTCGATGATGCCGATGGCTCGCAGCTCTGTAGTGCTTAGTAGGTAAATCGAGGACTCATAACCTCTTAACAGGAACTCTGCATTGAGCGTGTGGTGCATGACTCCTGAGTAACGTCAGGCAGCCCGCGGTGGAGGTAAGCATTGTCAGCTGAGCTTTGCCAGCTGGCTGCTGCGCATAATACGCCCATCAAGCTCGTATCATTAGAGCATATTACAAATGAAAGGCTCTCAGGCCTGTTGTATCATTATCGGTATTGTCCAACAGGACAGGATGGAAAGAGAGACACGAATACCCTACATGTCCTGTGGACATATAGCAAACCCGAGGACCCCCGGGATCCTTGAACACCAGTTTGATCATCTGGGGTTCTCCCGAGTTTTTGTGTTCTGAATCTACCAAAACGTCATTTGATCATGCCGCATATCTACTCAATCGGCAAGTAACACACCGCTCTGCTGTACTGCCATGGCAACCCGTTGTGTTGCTGTGGTCTACTTGCTACAGACGGCTTATGCTACCGATCAGCGACTCAATATAGGCTACTGTCAACTGCTGGATAGCATGGCAGCTATCCTTAATAGTCCAAACAATTGGTTGCAGAGAATACCAATTAACTGGAATTGTCGAGCAAATTGATTTCGGGTACTATCTAATAATTGGAATTGTCCAGACAATTGATTTGGGGTGTAGTCCACTATCCGAAATTGTTCAGACAATTGATTTCGGGAGCTTGCAATTAATTTATTCGTGTGAAGATTTGATTTCGGCTGCTGGTTATTAACTGAAATTGTCCGCACAATTGGTTTCGGGTGCTGTCAATTTAATGGAATTGTCCAATCAGACTTCGGCGACTGTCAAGTACTTGGGACTGTCCGCACAATTCATTTCAGATGCCGCGCAAGTATTGAATTGCTCGATAAATGTCATGGCGTGTACCTACAGTAGTTATTGTAATGTGATGAGACACTCCCCATTGAATTGATACTTGTTGTAGTATGGCACAATAAAAGACCTTCCAAATGATTGCGTATACAGGGAAGTTCCCGATCTTGTTGTAGAGGCAATACTAGCATGGTGGTAGTGTTGTGTGCTGACCGAATCAAATGTAGTTCTACAAGTAGCTGCCAGCTTTCAAATAACAAGAGCCCTCTGGAACTCGATAGTTATGACAATTACAATTAGTAGATCGCTTCCGAAACCCATTGTCCGGACAATTCCAATTAATAGACAGTATCTCAAAGCAGTTGCCCGACAGGTCCATTTCATGTAAATCGCCAGAAATCTACCGTTCAAGCAATTCCAATCATTAGACAGCTTGTGAAATCATTTGCCAGCACAATGTCAATCGATAGGCAGTCTCCGAGCTAATTTACTGGACAATTCCAATTATTGAAAAGCACCGAACATTAAACGTTCAGACAATTCCAATTCATGGACAGTATCTGAAATCAATTATCAGGGGAACTTTAATTGATAGTCTCCAAAATAATTTGTCCGGACAATTCCAATTGTTAAATATTTTGTCCGGACAATCTATGACGTCACTTGCCCAGACAAATTCCAATTTTATTGACAACTTCTTGAGTTTGCTGTCGGGGCAATAGTCTATTGATAGGTTTATTGTCCCAAGGTATTAGCGTAAAAGGGCGGGACACCTCAACTTCATGTTTGTATTTTATGTCCGCAGGTAGGAAGTTTTGATACCACTTAGCCCATGTGCTCATGAAGCAAATGATTAAAAAACGTTTTCACGAAGCAAAGCAATACGTATGCACTGTTATTTTGAAATATACAAGCAGTTAATTTAGGATACTGCCCCCCAATGATGGCATTGTCTGAAGTAGTTTTGGAGTTTTCGTATTATTAGTCGAAATTGTCGAGATAACTGATTTTTTATACCGTATATTAATTTGAATTGCCCGGACTATTGATTTTGAAAGCAGTCTGCTAGTTGAAATTGTCCGGACAATTGATTTTGGAGATTGTGCGTAAATTAGAATTGTCCGGCCAATTGATCGGGGAGACTTGTCTATTAATTGGACTTTTCGGGACAAATGCTTTTGGCGTCAGTCTACTGATTGAAATTGTCCGGACACCTATTTTGGGGGGCCGACTATCAATTGGAATTGTCCGGACAATTGATCGACTATCAATTGAAATTGTCGGGACAATTGATTCAGGAGAGAGTCAGTCAATTGGAATTGTCCGGACAATTTATTTAGGATATGGTCCAGTAGTTGGAATCGTCCAGACCATTGATGACGGAGACTACCTAATAAGTGAAATTGTCTGGAACATAGGGCCAGGTAGGGGTTACTTAATAGAAATTGTCTGGATAATAGAGCTCGACGCCTTGCAATCAACTGGGATTAGGGACCACAATAGACATTTATTGCATTTTTTTTTTTTAAAATTGTTTTTTCATCACTGTTACTTTCCAGCCTAACTCGTAGGAGGTTTTACCCTCGACGATCTTCTGGACAAGCCGTGGTCACAGATGTCGTCCCTTCTCCCTCCCTCCCGGTACGTGCCTTTTTTTTTGTCGCGCATAGGGTTCACATTCCCACTGCTCGTCGATTCTCATCGAATGTAGCTAACTCACGCTCTCGCGCTTTCCGCTAATCAATTTTTAATGTAAGAAAAAGTCTCTATGAGCATGCACTCGGTGAGACTTGAACCCACGAAATTCATCTTGATAGGCACGCGGACCACCTTCCAAGCCACCGGGGACGCCGGTAGGAAGCTATTAATAGACCATTGGACTGTTGTCTAGTGTCCAAGGTGTGGTCTCCAGTACACTGACCAGGATAAATACTACGGCACCATTTTCACAGGACATTTCGTCTGCACCACCCCACGTCGAGGTTGTCTCAGGTTTGGTACGACAAGATCATTTTTTCGTGGCGAGCAGGCGGTTCCGCGAGGACGGTGTAGAAGCTTCGAAGCGGTCAACGGGGGGAGGCGGCGCCAGAGTAAATAATCTTGGCACTCTCGCGGTGCGTGGTGAAACAAACGAATCATATAAATAATGAATCTCTCCAGGTGCAAGTGGAGCCCGTGAAATCAGCACCCTGAAGAAGACTAAACACTTCAGATTTTGGAGCCCATGTGGCACCCTTAATGCTAGGCTCAATTCTTTTTTCACAAGATTTTCATGGACACAACACCGCTCGTGGCGGGCGTTTTTTACTTGGATTAGCATGTACCTCATTTGGCTCAAACGGATCGGGTATACCAGTACATGATTTCAGCATTTTCCATAGAAAAATGTATTATACATGGACTCCATGTCTTCTAAATTTTGTGTGATAACCACTACAACATATTGAAAATGGCTCATCACGGTATTTTCGGCGGGAAGGGACGGGACGGGACGGTTAAACCGCCGTCAAAATGGTCCCGCCATCCCGTCCCGCCGATATTATCCTTGACCGTCGTCAATTTCCTTCCAGTGCTGCCTATAAAATCCCTCCTGTTGGAAATTACCGTCCCGTCCCGCCGTGACACTGAAAAATTACCGTCTCGTCTCGCCCTGGCACCGAAAAAATACCGTCCCGTCCCGCCGTGACATCGAAAAAATTACCGTCCCGTCTCGCCGATAAAATCTCTCCCGTAGGAAGTTATCGTTCCGTCCCGTCGTGACACCGCCTCCGGCGGACACAACTTGCCTCTTACCCTACAAGAAACATTCGTGGTCGTCTGTTTCCATCTATTATTTCGACGACCACGAATTGCGAAATTTGTCAAGAAATTTCGGGTTGTAACAAACTTCAATAGTAAATATAAGTACATGTGTATATTGTGCACAACTCTCCTCTATTAGTTAAATCCGTACAGAACAGGAGTAGGCGTATTAATTACCCAGTTTGCAAAAATATGTATCAACAATAGAATTATTAACCAGTCGAACTCACAGATGACGTATTTTCAATCGTCTTCATCAATTACGGGGATCTACCCACTCTAGTACTGCAGTCCCGATTTGGGGACAAATCACTTGGAAATAGACTGATTTGTCCCCAAATCGGGACTGCAGTACTATGGCAAACATGACAACATGGACCCCCATAATAACAATATTTGGTCCGGTTTTACTATGGTCCCCCGTAAAAATATAATGCCTGGTCAGTGGTACGAAATTTCTGCGCGCTCAGCGCTTCACTTGGCGTTTCCAGACCCCAGCAATAGCAGTTGGTCTCGGCGTTTGTTCGAGTCTCTGCACGAACAAAAACAACTACTGCTTCCGGACAGGAAAATTGTTTCGAATTGCCACAAGTTCACATCTCAAAATGCGATCGGGTCAAAATCTTGCGCTCAAAAGTAGAAAGGCATACGAAACATCCATAGCAGCATTCGATCAATACAAATCGACGAGTAGTGGGAATGCTGCGCACTTCGAAACCGATACATATAAAGGCCCGTAGAGGGGGAGCAGATAAACTGACACCTGTTGACGGGGGAAGATCGCTGATAGAAAACCTACTCCTATTAATAATAATAACATTAATGATTTATACTACTATTAATATCAAAATCATATTAAAGCGGGAGAGTATACACATGTCCAAAAACAAAAACAGAAAACACTCCAGCTGAAAGACAGAGAAATCCAGCCTCGCACCCTTTAATCAGTAATGAACAGCTGCCCTGCTGGTTGTTAGGATCTGAACGTGGTATCTTTGCGGAGATTACTCCTGTGGTCTCCTTGCGCAACAGGACACGACGCTCGAGGATATACAGGTGAATTTATCGAGCATGCAACTCTTTGGAGATACAGGGGATAAGCACACCGCTCTTTCCGCCGACCTTCTAAGGACATCAAACCCCCGCTGCTCGTACCCCCACGAATAGAGTATTACGGTAGATGGTCTTCTTCCTCACTGGTCTTCTTTCTCACTGTTTCAACCCTTCCCTGACTGTCTCCCTAGTTAAACCAACTGCACTCGTCATGAACTCTATGCACCTCTTGCCCGTCCCCTCTGTACATGCATGTCAACGATTCAATACCTCTCGACAAGATTTCCGCCGTTCAATCTTCTACGATAGTTATTACGGGGGAACATGGTAAACAGGACCAAATACTGTTAGTAAAAATACGTAAATATATAGGTTTTATGTATGCCACAGGTCCTGTTAACTATAGACCCCCGTAATAGTTGTGAGGACTGGCTGACCTCTTCCCTGCCAAACAGGTTCCCGCGGCCATGTTACTTCAAATGTCTGCACATCGATTATATTTTGTGTTGTTGGTGTTGTTTTCTTCACATTAAACCGTTGTTTCTACGCGTCGACATCCAGCACAACCACTGTCCATGCCGATTCTTCAAACCTAGAGAGATACAAGTTCTGTGGTGACAAAGCTACGCCACAGAGATACTACGTTGCCACGTATGTAATGCAATGCCATGTCATCATACTGCGTACGACAGGCACGACATACACATTCCATGACCTAGAGAAACAAAAACGAAACAAAGAGAAAAAACAAAAACAAAAACAAAGACAATTCGAAAGAGAAAAGAAACAAAAAAAAGAAACAAAAATATACCTGGTATATGTATATACTTCAGTATAGCAACAAACCATCGTACCCCCCCGTAGGGGACGTGGCAGGCACTTGAAAAGAACGAGCTGGAAAAATAAAAGAAAAAGAAGAAAACACCACTAGTCGTCAACAGAGTAAGACTAAGAACCAAGGTAAAAATAAGAGTCAAACCAAACAAAGCACAAAGGCATGCTCAAGGTAGCGGCAGCAGTTTATGGTACGAGTAGCACACCCAGGGTCTCCCTGCTGGCCCGCCTGGTACCTTGCTACCCTGTCTGCCACCATCGTCCATCGTTCGTCAACTATGCCCGGCCCCTCGGCGTCAGACAGTACGAAACAAGCAGAGCAGGCTCGTCATCCACCCACGCCACACGACTCCTCCAATAAGGCTTATCAATCGGAGAAAAGAAGAGAAAAACAAATCACATAGGGTCACCGCGAAGAAGACAATAAAATGAAATAAAAATAAACAAAAACAAAAGGACGACAAAGGAAGACCACGTTCGAACCAGCTGCACCAGTTGGTGGTACGAGTGGTATAGGCATGTTCTACTTCTTAGTCTGCCCGGTACCTGGCTACCCTATCTGCCATCTCCTTCCTACTTTCGTCCACTGCAGTTTCCTTGCTACTCCTCTTCCCCCCCCCTCTCCGCATTCCCTTGGTCGGGTTTTCTGCTAGTCCTCTTGTTGCCCCCCTCCTCCCCCCATTCCCTTGGACACCACCCACGGCGGATGCGCGGCGCTGCCTGCTCAGCTCAGCCTCAGCCTCGTGCCACCTCACCATGAACCGTTCGCCTGCTTCCAGGATCCCCCGGTACCACTTCCCCGCCTTTTTTGCAGCAGTGGGCCACAGTGCGGTCTCGACTCCAAACACCAAGGGAGCAAGTTCCGTTGACCCTTCGGTGGCGCGGAACTCCTTAAGGTCTTCGACTACGCATCTATGCCAAGTCTTAAGCCAGGTCTCGGGTTCTCCCCACCAGCAATCGTCCCGAACATCACCCGGCTGGGAAATCGATCATTGCTCTGCCGTGCCACCCCCCCCGCGAAGAAGAGACGCCGTTTGCGGATGGTCGTTTCGATGCTCTCGCAACGTGTCATCTTGAGGGCCTTCGCGTACGAGAGGGTGGCATGGTCAGTACCAAGTCGGCGCAACAGGACTTGGTGGTGAGCCGTTCGAAGGGTCTCAATCACCTCGGCCTTCAGCATTCGGACTTTCAGGCTAAGGGGGGCGGTCGTCCTATCATACAGCTCCGGGCCTAACCGTTTGAGGCATGCTCGCATGAGACGGATCCGTCGGTCGATTTCGAGCGAGAGGTCATCATTTTCGTGGATAACGCCGCCTAGGTACAAGAACTGGGCCGTCTGCTTATACCTCTGACCTGCTGCTTCGATGACGAGCGGTGGTGCGAGGGTTTTCTGGTCTGGCGTTTGCAGAAGCATAGTAGTCTGCTTTTCCGACACCGTAAGGCCTGCTGCTTCGAAGACAGTCACGATGACTGTCATCATTTTCGCGAGCCCTTCAGCCGACTTCGAGACAATCCCTGCGTCATCGGCGTACAACATGCCCCATACAGCCCTTCGCACGCACGCCAACGGCTCCTGCTCCTTCGTTCCGACTACTCCAGCATCAATGAGTTGAACCAAATCCCTTACGATGGCTTCGTCATGGCTAAAGCGTACTAATACGACGTGCAACGCAGCAGCGAAAAATACGTTGAACAGTAACGGCGACAGCACACAGCCTTGCCGCAGCCCCTGCGTGACATCAAACCATTCCGAGTGCTTGCCATCATCCGTTCGCACGCGAGCCCGCATGCCATCGTGGAAATTTCGGATAATTCTCAGCATCTTGGTTGGTACGCCAAAACGTGTGAGTACTTCCCATAACAGCCCTCGGTCGACAGAGTCGTACGCTTTCTGCAGATCGATGAAGCACAAGTACAGGGGGATTTTCCTCTATCTTCCAAGCTCTTGCAACCGGCGCACGACGAACATACCAATCGTTGATCGTGCGGGGCGGAAGCCGCACTGTTCCTCCGGGAGTAATTCCTCGGTCGCGCAGTAGTTGCTGAGGCGCGACGCGACGATTTTCAACAAGACTTTGCCTGCGTGGGCAACAAGCGAAATCCCTCTGTAGTTGTTGCAATCAGTTCGGTCCTTCGTTTTGTGAAGGACCTTGATGATCGCGTTTTTCCATTGCTGGGGGACTTCTCCTGTTACCCAAACATCGACAAGGATGGTGTGGAAGCACTGGGCGAATGCGAGGTGGTTGATTTGCAGGAGTTCGGCCGGGAGACCATCTGGCCCGACAGCTTTCCAGTTTGACATCCCCTTAAGTGCTTCCGTCATCTCGTCCATGGATGGTTCATCTCCGAGCGACAGTTTAAGCGGTCGTGGTGGCAAGAGGTCGATGATCGTGGAATCGAGTTTTAAGCGAATTCGTGTTCAACATTTTGTGGTAAAACCTCCCCTACCGTTCACGAATTCACACGGTATCCCGCAACAGCGTGCCACCCTCGTCCCTAATGAACTGTTGGCTTCTCGCTTTAGTCCCTTCCAATCCTACCGTACTCTTGTAAAAGCCTCTCTGGTCGTGTTCGCTAGTAGTCGTTCGGTTTCAGCGAGGTACGCTTCGAAGTACCCATGCAGTCCTGCGGCAATCACCTTTTGCAGGTTCGCACACGCAGATCTCAGTGTCTTGCACGGGGTTCTATCCCGGGGGTGGGCACGCAAGAATTGCCGTGCATCCTCCTTGGCTGTCCATGCTAATATGAATGCGGGCAAGGTTTCGGCAGACTAACACCATCCATGTCTGCGGTGGCGACGTGGAGGGGGTGGTACCTTTGTTTCGACCGCATCTATAATAGCCGCAGTGAAAACGTCAACCATGCCAGACGTATTACGGGGCTGGTTAAGCTGGTTGAGTGCAGATGACCCTCGCGACTACTCGTTCACGACACTTTCCATCGGACATAAGAAGCTGCCTGTCGAACTCTCGGCGTTTTGTCGGTCTACGTAATTGTCTGTTGGACGCAAAGTGACCACTGAGTCGGACTTTGACATACAAGATGTTGTGGTCTCAGTCAGCCTTATCTGGGGCAGGAGGCTGTGGGACGACTTCAACATCTTGTACTCAAGGTCGATGGGCTTGACGGGTTAGGATGTAGTCGATCCGCTTACGGTCACTCGGGCTGGTGCCGTTGTGTGTGTGTGTGTGTGTGCGAAATCCCACCCTTGCGCGTGCTGAAAAACGTGTTGGTGAGAGCTAACTTGCAATTGGTGGCGAACGACAGGAGTCGTCTGCCATTATCATTACGAACATCACGCCCATATGCTCCAAGCACTCTATTTTCATCATCACCACACCTTTCCATCCTCTGTCCAGTTCGCGCGTTGGCATCCATCAGTACAAACACTCTTTCGTCGGGATCTTTTCCACCAAGTCCTCCAGCGTCTGCCAGAAGCTACGTTTCAGTCCAACGTCCTTGGTACAATCAGTTGGAGCATACGCGACGACGAAATTAACTGCCTCGTATTTGCTAGCCAGCTCAAAGCGCATAGACATAAGCCGCTCGTCAATGAACACCCTTGCCTAGCAGCTGTTGTTCCCTGACCTGAACAGAAAACGCGATACCCTGCCGCACGAAACGTCGTGCTACCGGTCGTCCGGGTTTCCTGCAACCCAATGAAGTCACAGCCGAGTTGCCGTCCCTTCGGCAGTACACTCTCGTCATGTCCGTACCCGTTCTTCACCTTTACAGCCAGGGTGCGCACATTGTAGGTCGCTACCGCGACCAGTGCCTCCTTCTGTCTCTTACGAGCCTCGCGTGTTGCTTTCTTTGCCTGCCGACGTGAGGCTCGTCCCCGCCTCTTTTGTTTTCTTCTTTTGTTTATTTTTCTTCTCTTTGGCGAAAGTGGCTCTCCGTTTCGTAGCCCGGTAAGCGCCTTGGTTTCCGTTGGCTTGGTGCAGCCGTCCCAGCCAACGCCGACATTCCCATCCTTCCTGTCGTGCATGCATACCCACGCTGTGGCCAGCCTCTCCACTCCCCCGACTGCATGTGTAGCGCTCTCTGCTGTGGTGATGTACCCGTCCCGCCAGAGGGATGAACTCCTTGGCGTCGGGGTTAAGAAGAAAAAACATCACCACCACCCCACGCGGTCCTTAAAGCGACCAGGTCACCAACCGGACAGCACAAGGTACCCTCTCTACTCAAGCCAGAAGCTCGATGTTCGTGTGACTGTCGCTAGACCGTTGCAGATCCTTGCGGGCTTTCTCGGCCCACCCCAAGGACGGGGCAGGCCGAAGAGTGACCGGCAATGGCTTTCGATCGATATGCCTCTAGTATATTGTGACCCGCAATGGCTGTCGATAGAAACATTTCTAGTCTATTGTGGCCGGCAATTGCTATCGATGGACAGCGTTGAGCATCGGTTGTGGTGGGAGTCTATCGATGGACACCATCACCCGACTATTTCCACACCTACAATGCACTCTCATTTACTGAGCAACACAATATTTTGTGACGCAGCGATGTCTAGTCTAATCTTGTGATCACCAATATGAAATGAGTGCATAGTGTATCGTGATGAGCAGCAATGTCGGTGCATGGCATAGAGTGAAGGAGGGCTGAAACGTTCTCTGTCTCAACAAGGCAGTGGGCATATTGAGGATCGAGTGTGTGGCATTGTCGGATGTGTCGTTGTGGTTGGCACTCTGTTATTAATAGTGATTCCTAATCGGGTGCACTCTGTACGAATAAGATGGATGAGGTATTACGTGCATATACCCTGGACAATACAAAGGAAAAAGAACATTGCCGCGGCAGCAGTAGCCGCGAAAAAGCGTGTGTCGATGGATATTGTTCACGAAAATAGACTGGCAACGCTGGAGACGTTGTGAACCGCAACAGACTGGCAACGCTGTGTCAACGACAATAGACTGGCAACGCTGTCTATCGATTGGTGTTGTCAGGGAACAATATATTTTCGGCAGTGGAGACAATATGCCTTTGCCTCAACAATAGGGTCACTAGGTTGTCCATAGATGGCCATTGTCCTGCTCAATACATGTTGGAGAAGCAACCGTGATAGATATTGCGTGAGCAATAGACCAAACACGTTCGCCTATCGATGGCTTTTGCCGCCAACAAGATACACGCAATTGTATACATGAATATCGATCGTTACCCGCATAGACTGCTGTTGAGCGTGTTTTCGCAGTAGACTATTGCTTGAACCTATTGTATACGGTGGAATGATGCAAGTCGATGGCCGTTCTTGACCGCCGTAGCTTTTGTTACCGCCAATAAGTATGCGATTGTGTCCCAACAATAGCCATCGCCCACCACAGTAAGTTTTTTTTTGCCGATCTGGGAAAAATATGAATCTGACCAACTTAATTTCGGTAAGCGACAAAAACCTCGAGTTAAGAAACGGAAAGCTGATAATATGCTTGGCAAGTAGGTTTTACTTTTAGTATGCAGTTTTTATTACAATTGTTGTTGTTGGTTTAAGCAACGTAAAGGTTATATATCGATATTTCTTCCGAACAAAATTAAAAAATAAAATGAAGATGACCAGCAGCAAAAAATAAAATAACTGATGCTTGGTTTCAGTATTGGACTAAACAAACTCGAGGTGAGAAACGGAAAGTGTAGACTTTCCAACATAATAATGTGGTTTTAGTTAATGATGCACGTTTTGTCCAAAGTGGAGGTCATAGAGAGTTGGACAACGTAAGGGAAAACGATCGAACCAATCCCCGAAACTACCAGCGCACACAAGTTGATGACAGTTACCAATATCTAGGTGCGCGAGTTTCTAGTGATAGCGACATCAATATAGAACGCCTTCTTCAAGTGAGTGTGAGAGCTTATGGTCTCCACATGTTAATGATATCGGTTCACATTACCACATGCATACAGAACATGACATACCTGGTACGTGGACCAGGTGTTGGACCAGGTGTATACTTGGCCACTTGTTGCGTCCCAAAAGATAAAATCTCATTCTCATCCTAAAGGCACATTAGGAAAATCGGGTACGCGATTGTGCACAAAAGTAACCATCGCCATCCACAATATCATTTATTGTAGACCCGCTTCCAAAATATACTACTAAAACAATTGTCTCGCGTATATCGTGGGGTGTGTGCAAAATATCCTCGGGATTGCTATCGATGGATGGCTTGTACAATTTATGATGGACACCAATGGCTATCGATAGATATCTCGGACAATCTATCGTGGCCTGCAATTGCCATCAAACTACATCTCGCACAATCTGTTGTGGCCTGTAGTGGCCATCGGTGGCCTGTAGTGGCCATCGATGGACGAAGGTCACCATATTTTTGTGTTCCGACAATGTCTATCGATCGACGATATTACCAGTATATTGTCGCCGACAGTATCTATCGATATGTACCTTCCACAATTTATTGTCGCAAACAATATACATTATAATAGATGTTCCCTCCCTGTTGATTGTCGAAGCAATATACTTTTGTTGTGTCCATTGTCCCGAGTGTGCAACGGCACCCATCACGGCGCCATGAAATCCTACGCCACACCATGGGATTCCGTGGTGATGGTGTGCCATGGGTGGTACCGTGGCCATGCCACTAAAAAATCAATTAGTTTAGAACCCTTCGTCGCGACCTCACGAGAGGTGAACAGCCAAAATATATACCGGTAGTGCACTATGGCCAGTCATACGTTTGCGCTAGATGTCTTTGTCGCCCTGCCGCAACCTGCGGATAGTGTCACATTCACCAAACTAGACGCAATTGCTGCCCTTGGCGGTTGACTATCTACACGTATCTGCACCCAAGACCTCTGGAGCGTTTGGCTGTGAAGTTTATCTTACACCCAACAATGTGCACGGGGAGTGCTTGCTCTCTCATTCGTTCACCCAGCAGTGCGCATGGGTAATTACTCGTTCAGTATGCCACCTTGTTCTATCGTGCATATACATGTCAATTTGAACACACTCTGCGCCCCACCGCGAAGCGTGTTATGCCCCCTCGAGTCGGATCATTTGGCTGGAAGAGTATCTCTCACCAAGCAGTCCACGTGCAGAATCACTCATTCTCTTCGCCACATCCAAATAACGTGCATTCCACGTCAATACCACTTCAGATTACACGCCCCAGCGCTTAAGGCGATAGGTACCAAATATGATCATATCCTGCGACAACAATAATCTGCGCCCCATTGCAACCGCGTGAGGGGCACATTCCAGATTAAGTGACGCCGCACAGCTAATTAGATTCCACTTGCACGTATTGCCACAGCAGACAGAAAATACGCATTTCTGCGTCATTGTGCGCCCCATTGCGTAGCAGAAAACATGACGGAGCCCAACCTTCGCCCCCATGCTCGTCGTCGAAGCAGCAGGACAGAATACACGAACATACGGCCCAGTTCTCATAAAATGGCGGCATTATCCACGAAATCGCGCACCCCTCTCTGGAAATCGGCAGACGGATCCGTTTCATGCAGGCTTGCCTCAAACTGTTTGGCCCGGATTGTAGGAAAAAACGACGGCCCCGCTCAGTTTAAAAGTCCGCATACGGACGCTGTTGTGCCGAGTGTTTGACGTGGACCCGCAATGCCGAAGACGTTGCCAAGCTTCGAACTGCTCACCACGGAAGTCGTCCTGCGAGTCGTTGGCTTCCAGAGGCGAAGTTTGCGATGACCACGCCGTCCTCTCGTACGCGCAAAACTAAGGCGCTCTGCGGCTCAGCTATATCGGAACCAATCGAAAAAAATACAATTTCTGCAGATTCACACCGCCGTGGTCATTGCTGTCGTATGTCGTTGGGCCTGGGACAGTCATTCCTGCACTTACCGAAAGGCAAATGAAAAAGAGCAAATGCCGAAATCAGGTACACCTGATCCGTTTGAGCCAAAATCAGGTACATACCAAAACCAAGTAAAAAACGCGCGCCACGAGCGGTGTGATGTCCATGACGATCCTGAAAAAAAAAGAATACGCCTAAAGCCCGCCTGAAGCATTAAGCGTGCCACATGGCCTCCAAAATCTGAATTGTCTTGTGCGCTTCAGGGTGTAGGTACCACGGGCTCCACTTGGACGTGCAAAGAGTCACTATTAATATGCTTCGTTTGTTTCGCCAGGGAGCGCCATGAGTATTTACTCTGTCTGGCGCCCCCCCCCCGTTGACAGCTTCATCGCTTCCAGACCGTCCTCGCGGAACCGCCTGCTCGGCACGAAATTATCTTGCCGTACGTACCAAACCTGAGACCACCTCGATGCGGGGTGGTGCAGACAAAAAACGCCGAGTGTCCATGGTGCAGCAAAGACTGCTGTGAACATAGAAAACAACAGAGCGGTACACACGACAACTAACTGAAGAACATGGCGCACTTCAAAGCAAGGAGAAAAAGTGAAACCAGCGTACGCATGTATGCATGTATATACGTGCTTTTACGTACGACGTACGAGTACAAAGTGTATACGTCAATACAGAAGAATTTCAACCGAGGGAGGGCACACGCATACGGAGAGAAAACACAGTGTACGTATGGCCTCTCTGATTGGTTCAAACTTGGCGAAAATCAGTTGAAAGCTAGACAGTAGAAAAATCAGGTGTACCTTGGCCTTTTCGTGCCAAAATCAGTTACAATGTCAGCTTGGCCAATAGAAGGGCTCCTGGTGTGTGTTTTGTACTTGTTTTCAGTATGTAACTGTTTTTGGCGCGAAAGTGGCCAGGTATACCTGATTTTGGAAAAAAAAAAAACCCTTAATAATTTGTTTTTTAGTAGAGGCCGAAGCGTGTGAGCGGAAATGAGTTGGGGAATGGTTCTGTTCGGGTGTACAAATATCAAGCGTGTTTGATCTTTCTACTCGTCGAGATCCATCGCACCTAACATTGTACGTGCCAATTTTTCAGTTTCGTCAACAGCGACATACATACCTGGCACAAGACAACGAGATGCCACACAAATACTATTAATACTGCTGTGCATCGAGCTGCGGCAATAAGAGTACACAATGCAGCAGCAGTGCGATGCCATCATGCTGGATACGACAGGCACGACATAAAATTTCAATGCATTGGAGAAAGCGAAAGAAATTGAAAAAATAAATCAAAAGAGCAGAGCAAGAATCACAAAAGTGTACAGCAGTCGTGCTCCCCTGCAGAACATGTGGGAGACACTTGAAACAACGAGCTATAAAAACACCACTATGTGGAAGCCAGGGTCGGAGATATCGTAGATCTCGTAATACGCACGCGCGAAGGACACGTCACCGGTCAAGCAATATCAAATCTCGGGTCACGAGCGGTCTCACGTCATTGACGGTGTAAACCCGTCCTCGGGAGATAAGCTATCGGGAGATACGTAATCCGCCGCAGACTCTGGGGTAACCAAAAAGGTCCCCCACCGAGTCAGACTAGCTCTAGCATCTCCTTGCTAAATATCAACGAAGAACTTTGCTCGGCTTACGTCGGCCGTAACGACGGCTACAAGGGACCCTCGCTCCGCGACCTCATCACGGCGACTTCTCCGCGACTTCTACGCTACGACATCTCCGCGACGACCTCGGTACGAACGACTAGCGCAGGTACTACATTACGTTGGTTTTGGAAAATGCCACGCTCAGGAGGTAGATCGAAGAACTACAGCAATACAAAGATACAGTGAGGCTAAGATGTAAGGGGATTGACATGCAAACCGAAGCGCCTAAACACTAAACATACCGGGTATATCAACAAGATACGGCAATCACCAGGTAGCTGAAACAAACTGTAGTACGGGTAGCATAGCCACGTTCCACTCACTAGTTAGTCTGGTACCTTTCCAACCTGCCTGAAATTCCGTCCTGCATTCGTCCTGTTAGCCCCACGACCGGAGAGGATGCGCCATACGATACGAGACAAGCAAAGCAAGCTCGTCATCTACCCACGCCACAAGAAACATTTATTCAATACATGAATGACGAAATGTAGAAAGTAACGAAACGGAAAATTACGGAGGACCAAATACCAAGGGTGTGTTCGGTACGGTACGGGTACGCTCGGTACCGGTATGGACATGGTACCGAACGTACCGAAATTCTCGGTAAGGGTATGGACATGGTACCGAACGTACCGAAATTCTCGGTACCGGTATGGGCATCGTACCGAACATACCGAGCTTCTCGGTATCGGTACGGTGTATCATACCGATACCGCCGGTAAGGGTACGGACATCGTGCCGAACGTACCGAAGTTTTCGGTAGGGTATAGAACTCCAGACCGAACGTACCGAAATTCTCGGTACGATTTAGAACTCCATACCGAACGTACCGAAATTCTCGGTACGGTATAGACCTCCATACCGGTACCGTACCGCAGATACCAGCGGTATTTGTCAAACCGAGCGTCGCTCCACAGCAGTACCATGGTATTGCCCATCAAGAATGTGTGTGTCTGCGACAGTTTTTATTTTTTTTTTTGTTTTGTCATCACATTCATTTCCAGAGTTCGATGGGCGCCTTACCACACCGGGTATTATTTGTCTTGCCTGAACGTCTAAACCGTGGTCACACAGAAGGCTCCTCTCCCTGAGGCCCCCACTCCCATCCTCCTGCGGTACTGACTGAAATTTGTATTGCGAGAAGAGTTCCAGCCACCTCTTTCCCACTGTGTACACACGCTTGCGCGCTATCCACCGGCAAGACACGACAACGAGAGAAAAAACTCATAACATTGTCGTTGTTGCTGGGGGGGGGGTGTTGTGGTGCTCATGAGGGCCGCTGTACCGATGAGGCAGGGTACGCTGCGTGTGCTGCTGTGCTGCTGCGTGCTATGTTTGTGGCGGTACTGTACCGGCACCGGGTTGTCCCGAGCCTAACTTCCCGATTAGCCCGGGATCGGTACTCTCGGTAGGGTATAAGCTCGGTATCGGTACGTTGTGTCATACCGATACCGCCGGTACGATATGGACATGGTACCGAACGTACCGAGGTTCTCGGTAAGGGTATGGACATGGTACCGAACGTACCGAAATTCTCGGTACCGGTATGGGCATCGTACCGAACATACCGAGCTTCTCGGTATCGGTACGGTGTATCATACCGATACCGCCGGTAAGGGTACGGACATAGTGCCGAACGTACCGAAATGTTCGGTAGGGTATAGAACTCCAGACCGAACGTACCGAAATTGTCGGTACGGTATAGAACTCCAGACCGAACGTACCGAATCCTCTCGGTACAGGTATACCGGCGGTATTTTACCGCCGGTAGGCCTCGGTAGTACCGTACCGAACACACCCTTGCCAAATACCAATGAAAACTATGTAACGAAAGACCACATTCAGACTTGAGACAAACTGCAGCAGCTGGCGGCTCGAGTAACGTGTTGTTTGTTGTTTTTTTCTTCACAGTAAACCGTTCTTTCTGTCTATACCCGTCGACTACCGTCGACAAAACGCCACAACCAGTGTCCTTGCCGATACCTCAATCCTAAAGAGATACAAGTCCTGTGGTCACCAAGCTACGCCACAGAGATACTATTGCCGTAAGTTGCTATGTGTGCTGTAAGCACAGCAGTGGGCAATTCAATACCATGTCATTATACTAGTTACGACAGGCATAACATACACATTCCATGAAATAGATAAAACACAACGAAAAAAGGAAAAAAACAAATCAAAGAAGACAAATCTAAAGTGAAAAACAAAAAAACAAGAGAAAAAAGAAAAGAAAAAAACCGTCGTGTCCCCCCCGCAGGGGATGTGGCAGACACTTGAAAATAACGAGCTGAAAACAGAGGGAAAAATAAGTAAAAACACGACTACTCATATAAACATAGTAAGACTGAGAACAAAGGGAACATAACCGGCAAACAAGAAAATAAAGCATCCTCCAGTTAGCGGCATCAGTTTTTGGTACGTGTAGAACAGCCGGGTTCTGCTAGTCCGCCTTGTACCTTGCTACCCCGTCTGCCGCTTCCGTCCAGCGTGGCAACTATGCCGGGCCCCTCGGCGTCAGACAATACGAAACAGGCAAAGCGGGCTCGTCATCCACCCACGCCACACGACTCCTTCAATAAAGCTTATCAATCGAAAAAGGAAGAGAAAGAAAGGAGAACAAATAAAACAAAATGAACAAAAAGAGTAAAGGAAGACAAAGGAAAGACCACGTTCGAACCAACTGCACCATCTGGTGACACGAGTAGTATAGGTAAGTTCGTCCTCTTAATAGTGATCCCGGTACCTTGCTACCCTTTCTGCCGTTTCCTTCCTACTTTCGTCCACTGCAGTCTTGCCGCTATCTACTCTGTACCCCCCCCTCTCCGCATTCCCTTGGTCGGGTTTTCTGTCACCCCTCTTGTTGCCCCTCCTCCCACCATTCCCTTGGACACCACTCACGGCGGATGCGCGGTGCTGCCTACTCAGCTCAGCCTCAGCCCCGTGTCACCTCACCATGAGCTGTTCGCCTGCTTCAAGGATCCCCCGATACCACTTCCCTGCCTTTATTTCAGCATTGGACCATAGCGCGGTCTCAAGTCTATGGGCAGAGCAGGATAAATTTCGGTATATGCGTGTACAGAGTATATTTGCATACGTCTGAGTTACACAACCGTTTGTGCGGTCCAGACCAACTATCCAGAGCAAGCGTGGGTAGGTGATTACGCGATTATATATTAGGGCTTTATTGGTGCCAGGAAAATTGCGGTTGCGGTTGGCCACTTCTCCGTATTGGCGAGAAGAGTGTCTCCGTGGTGTGTTAGTGAGCTCGCTCGGCGCGGGAGACAACGAGCAGCTAAACCCTAGGTAGGGCCCGGCGTTGCAAGGCCTCCTACCTTCGGTAAAGTGAAACTATTCGCATTTTATGTATACCGCTGTATGGGCACGGCATGGAAACCCTACCCACTATTACGGGGGTCCGTAGTTGATAAGACCTTTGGTATACATACAAACCTATATATTTACCTATTTTTACTCACAATATTTGGTCCTATTCACTATGTATGGTACTCCGGAATAGCAACGCGACATCATACCACCGGTCAGTCTAGAATAACGACGTTGACGGGCATCATCTGTACTGAGCACGTCTAGCGTGGCGGGCCGCCACCACCTCTGCCCCAGATATGCTATTCATGAGTAAACGATGAGTGCACTTGGTGATGGGGCAGGGTTGTCATGAACTGCTGTATGTTGAGGCGTGGCGGCGGAAATAAAAGGGGTCAATCAATAATACTACTGCTGTAAGGCATTCCACACACTGACATTAACCCTCTTCTCTTCTAATGTTAAAGCTGGTACTACACAATCGTGCCGTCACTAGCTCTGTAAAGAACTAGGGCAGGAACAATCATAAGACTGGCTGGGCTTCCCTAATAAATATAAGAAATCCATAAAGATAGGTGGATTGGCACGAGAAATTCAGGAGAACGGGTGACCTGTGTTGTCGCCAGCGTCACCGGCGTTCGTGCTGTTTCTGCACTCTTTTCTGGCGTTTGTGTTGACAGGCACGGTCAGCTGGTTGACAATCCCGGCATCTGGCGTGGCCGACTGTCTAATTTTTGGAAGCCAAGAAGTGGCCGTTTAAGCCATTTATAGGTAAAATTGACGACAAACGTATGTGAGACAGAAAGAAGTTGAAGAGCTGACACTGGGTGTACCTATTAATGGCCCAAGAGGCGTGGGTATACCTATATTTTCTCTAATTCCCATACTTAATTGTAACGTGCAAAAACAACGGCTGGAACCGCCGCCCCGAGCTACGTCGATAGGGCTAATTGTTTTTGTTTTTTTTTATGGTACTTTTTCGACCAAGACTACATCGAAATTACCCCGAAACACCTCGAAGCTGGCGCTAATGGCACCAGCACGCACAGCATGCTCACAAATCACCGTACTGCTGTACAGCGCAATAGCAGCCAACAGACAACTGTACGTACCTTCATACGATCTCTTTTTTCGTCGTACGTACGTACGATACGATACGATATGTACATACATTGGTAACACGAGGCTGACATATCAATGGTGCATTCCAGGGGCAAGCCTCACTCATGAAACACACCGGCAGTATTCTTACGATCTATGTTGCACTCGTGCGGAACACAGGAAGTCCTCATCATGGCCTTTTGACATGCCGAAACCACACCCAGTCGCAGGAACTAGTTGTCTATCAAAACACCAAACGAGTTTTTGACGAAGTGATCCACCCAGTCACCACATGTGCCCAGCAACACAGACAGACGTATCCCCCTCAGCGTCCTTGCTCGCCGGCGTTTAGTTTGCCTCCTCCTTCTACTTGTTGAACACATGATAATGAGTGCTTTGAAACGGAAGGAAAACGTGCAGCATTCCTGCGCAGCTGCTTGCGCTATCGACGCTTGCGCTATCGACTCTGCTGCCTGCTTGTCGCGTGTGCTTGTGTGGCCTCAACAGAGACCTGCTGTTTGCGCGTGTGTGTTGTATCGTACATATTTTTTTTTAGTGTGTACTACTGTGTACTACTGCTGTGTGCCCATAATATTGTTGTAACGGGGGTTCATAGTTAACAGGACCAAATATTGTTAGGAAAAATCGGGAATTATATAGGTTTTTATGTATACCATAGGGCCTATTAACTATGGACCCCCGTAACTGTATTTTGTTTGTGGTATATACTGTTTTTAGTATATAGGTTCATCTGGATCCGTATCATGTAGCGGCCAACAATTGTACCAATACCTCGGGAATAATCGCCTTTCTCGGAAAACCTAAACCCTCCAGGTGTGGGGATTCGTGAACTGAATCGTTCGCCGCAGCCCTTTTATAATCATGTGGCTACTAATAGTTGACAATGATATAGAACGAATGAAGTCGGCCTTACAGACCCAGGTTTTTGGTTTTTTTTTTTTTTTTTTTTTTTTTTTTCATTTTTCACAACTACAAAAATCCCGTCTCGAGAAAATGTCCAGGGCTGGCTATCCAAATGTGATCAGAGATCGGAGATCATGATGAGTGTTCCCCGGTCTCAAAAAACGAGTTAAGAGCTTCCGGTTTATCTACGAATATGATACAAAGGCTCAGAGGGAAAACCCCCAACAATCTTCACAGAGACCTGCGCCGATAAACAGGGCCTTTGACGGTGGCTTTGCATTTTGGAACAACTACCTCGAGCCCGTGAAGCATGTACCTTGGTGTTGGGGGAAAATGTGCACAAATTGTCCTGCATGGACCATACTCATGGTCAATACCAGTGCAAGTGGCGTATGTAGTGTACATGGTTTCAATTATTCCTGTCATAGGCTCAAACGGTACAGGTACAAGAGTTGGTTCCAATGACACCCATTAAATTCGACATTTCGTCAATAACGCTATGAAAACAATCAAAATCACAGCCTGAGATATATCGACGCAACTGCATCAAAAACGATTACACATCGATGAAGCTGAATATGGCGTGAGAGCTGTAGTTCGTGATATATGGCAATGGTTTAGACTACTTTTTGAGGCGTCGTCTGTCAGAAATTCAGGGTCTTAAGTATAATCGATATGATCCGGGTTGGAGATATATATCCGCCAAGATGTGGAACACCTCGACTCTAAACGCGTTGACATGATCGCATCAACAAGGAGACGACGTCCGTGACACATTTTTCGTTCTGCGAGCCGTACGCGGTTATTTAGAATATAATCGCCGAAGAACGAAGAACTACAACATTTCGGTTTGAACACCGTCCTGATATGGGGTAGGCTGTAATGTCTCGATTAGACCTCAGGCCACACGGCATCAACGACCCTCAAAACTGGTAGCAATCACTCGCAGAGTAGTGGAGAACACAGCCTCGGAGGTTTCGAGTCATCTTGTTGTGCCCTGTGAGGCGAGGAAACATCGGCAGTCGTAGGTTCTGTGTGTTCACAGGTTTTGCCTGCTGCGGCATACCAAATACAGTATATATTCCATCGGCTGTGTGGGTTACAACGCCATGAAGGGGAGATCCTGTTCTCATGTTTTCCGATTTCAGCTCCTATAAAATAGCACCATCAACATTGGTCACTCGCAATTGCGGATTTTTTCCAAACACCAAATGTCTTCAAACGCAGTGGAAACCCTCCAGTATTGAAGGGGAAATCCTGTTCTCATGTTTTCCGATTTCAGCTCCTATAAAATAGCACCATCAACATTGGTCACTCGCAATTGCGGATTTTTTCCAAACACCAAATGTCTTCAAACGTAGTGGAAACCCTCCAGTATTGTATTCATATGTCGAGATCGAGCGTACATGGCACAGGGCAGAAAATGCACGCAACTGTACCGAGCAACAGCAGAAAGCGGTGATTAAATATGTTGCACGCAGCTACGTTTGTCACTGTACGCCCCAGGGTTGTCATTCGGTTGAACTCCGACAGAAACCCGCGGGCAAAGTGATCTGCTGGTGTTTCTGAACATGCAGAAATATCATGAGCAGCACTCTAAAACGCGCGCGTGCCAAAAGACGTGGGACAAGACTTTGGCTGACTTGCGAGAGCCACTACCAATAGGTACGCAACACGCACGAAAACTAAGAATACCAGGTATATTACTACTGTAGCTACTGATACCGACGCCCCCTATACGTACACTTGATGTATGATGTTACTACCGTACGAGTGAACAAGGCACAGGGCCAGCGGGGGGGAGGCGCAACAGACATACGTCCCTGTGTAAAAAAACGATATATATACGAGTATGTATATATTACTACAGTAGCCGCAATAGAGGTAATTAATTGGGACTTGCGATTAATGCATAATGCCGGCATTTAGAGTATCTCATTTGCGGTGTCGCACATCCCTGCTAATAGACAAACGACATCCCTGCTAATAGACAACGTATACAAAGGGGGGGAAAGTGAACGATACTCCTTATTGATGGACGGGTGTGGTTGTTGCTGGTGTTTTCTCGGGATACATGTTGATCTAGTATCCCGATGGCGTTTAATATGTTGTGTTTGTGTTTGCTATAGCAATTGATACTATTAAAATTACTCGTTGACAAACTACAAAAGGCAAGCGGATATATAGGGGGCACCGGACACCGCGATACCGTACATGTAGCTTTCGCATTACATCAAACCACGCCTTTAAACAAACCATCCACTAATTGTATTCCTTTGCGGGACGAGGTCATTACCTGGACACGTTAACCACTACAGTAGGTCACCCACGCCCCCCCCTCACTCCATTCCCTTCGTTTATCAACTTCCTTCGTGATCAAACTCGTTGGTGTATGCCTTTTTACGTGTCTGAACCCAGTACGAAACGAGTACACCGCTCGCTGGTGACCACGGAACATTCTATATTGCGCCTAAGGTGCGGCACAGCACCACCTTCAAGAGCTTATTTGCCACTCCATACTCTTCTCCACGCAACACACCAACCATTTTGGGACGCCGCCACCAATGACGCCAAGTTGCAAGAGACAGCCACACCGTCGGCAACCACCGGAAGCTCGTGGGCGACCAGGGAAGGCATCGAGGAAGAAATCCAATTGTAGGCTCGACGATCGCCGTTCGCGGCACCCCATAGGCTTCGTCGTATATCTCGTCGTCGGCTTCATCCTCGCGGGCCTGACGAATACGCTGCCTTTACTGACCTCGAGAGTTGGCATTGGTGCAGCCGCAGCGCCTTGCGCTTCCGCTTCGCTAAGCACAGCGGCGGCGGGAGAAATCGAGATGGTCAATGTCAACCGCGTCGAGACTTTGAATATCACAATGTTCAACTGCGAGGATGGAAACTTCGAGGTGTTCTGGTCTGGCGCTATCAAGGTGCCTGGCACGATTGTCATCGGGCGTCGCACAAGAGTATCGATTTTCGGAGATCGTACGACATCCATCATTACCGCCGACGACACCACAAGCAGCGCAGATCAGGCCGAACAGCTTAACACGAGCATGCTATCACTCCCGAGCGGACTGTCGTCGGCGGTCGTGGGACTGGGGCCGCCGAACGAATCCGAGATCAACGACATAGGCGCCGCTTCCGGTTCTCTTTTTCGTGTCGTCGAAGGAGGGATTCTGATTCTGCAAGACTTGATCGTTCGCGATGGGTTTGTCGTCGACGATACAAGTAGTGATAGTTCGAAAGGAGCCGGGATCTTTGCGGTCGAGGCGGATATAAACGTCACCCGGTGCAACTTCACCAACAACTTCGCCGCGGTCTCGGGCGGTGGGATCTACGCGGAGAAGTCGACTGTCGTCGTGATCGACTCCGTGTTTGCAGGGTGTTTGGCTGGGTTTCCGTCTGTGTCCGGGGACGAGGACGCGGAAGGCGCGGGCGGGGGCATTTCGGTGAGAACACCCATGAAGCGTGCTACGGCAGGAGAAATTTCTTTAAACTAGAGAGCACCTCCATTCACGACCTCTACACAGCTGAAACTCACATCCCCCCGGCGGAGCATCCTCTTTTCATCTGAACTATTTTTATGAACGAGCTTCTCAAGTCAGTACGTACTGGTTAATACCCCACCTTTGCACTATGATATACATCGAATGTTCTATTGGTCGGGCTGCACGAAACTTCATCGTCGAAGTCATGTCTGTGGTGGGCTGTTGAGCTTCTCCTTTGAGAAATTGGAAATACGCGGCACCGATCCTACGGTGGCCTTGCTCTTTCCCGACCTACCAAAGCTGAGGGTTGCAACCGTGTCGGTGGTTGGCGTATCTCTTGAAGCACGCACGCCCCTGCGGTATAATGTGTTTACTACGTGCGGCAGTAGACACCAGTATTGTTACCAAAGCTTCCCTGTGTTTAGGTCCGACAGTGATAAAGCGGTGCGCTGCACACCAGGTCGGTGTTTCCATTGTTTGGAGTAGTTCAGCTGTGGAAGTCCTCTGTTGGAGGAGTAAGCGCCCAGAAGCGCCGTTAGGATCATGTTGCGCCTGTTCCGTTCGCCATTGCGTGTGCACCAAACTTTGTGTCGCAGCCAGTTCAAACAGTGGTCGTACCGCTGTATTTCTCACATTCGCCTAATTTTTTCCCTCTAGAGCCCTAAGAAGCTTACCGTTAGTGGAGCCGTCGCATGACCTTCACCCACAGCTTTGTTTTTATATAGCGTACGGTATGAGCCTGATATTTTACAATCGCCTGTTGGACTTTGTGCTTACCATATATATTTTGTGCGACATAATACACCGATTATTACGTACTTCCTCTGTCGAGGGGGTGCCTTAGTAACCAAGAAACAAAACCAAATGCAAGTGAGCCACCTTATCACAGCGCGCGTCAATAGAAGCAGCGAGAACAACAAAGAAAGCACGATAAATGATGGCTATTATAAATAGTTGTACCTCGAGCAGACGATATCGTGCCGTGGTACTATAGAACGACGGGCAAGTGACAGATCATACGGTGGTGCATGCGGTACATCTCTCTACAACGTGGTTCCCGACGTCTGGCAGGCCAGACATTCATGCGGCTTGCCATAGTTGTTGAACTACGGCGCCACTCGTCATCACGAACATAGGACCCAATCTTCCTCGCCTCCCCTGTACCACCGTCTGTAACGAAGCACGTCTGTCAAATGCCCTCACTCATTTTTGGCCAGGCGAAAGACTCGTACGTTCTGGTCGACGGCTGCCTCTTTGAGGGCAACTATGCAGGAGACAAGGGAGGTGCCATTCATCACGACGAAAGGAACATCTCTGTCGTCGGGTCGGTCTTCAACGACAACGTCGCCGGGAGCCAGAACGAGAAAGGCAGTGAGTAGTGCGAGATCCTCTCTACGCTAGGAGTGGGATCTCGGATATGCGAATCTGGGGAATGCGACAGTAAGGGCGGTGGCTCATTTCCTGAGCTCCTCATGCGAGGAGATCCCGACGTTTCACGAAACGCATGACTTCGAAACTGTATGTTGCGCGCAATCCGACCAACATGCAGAGGCTCTAGTTCTGAAACACCTATACGTAGAGAGTGAATACTTGACAGGCATGATAGTTGACGGGATTCCAGTCCTGTTTGTGGGACAAAGCACGCGCTATCCAAGTACATTGTGCCCCAAACGGGACTGCGATACTGAAAGGGTTAAGAAACTCGACCGGTCATACAAACATGCCGAAAGTGAGCAACCCCTACCGTATGATAAATCGTCTCTTCTGTTCCCTTTGGTTCTTCCTCGTAAACGTTGCCCGGGGCGTATGCAAAACATGAATGCTCGGAAGTCGTGCGTAGTGGCTTCTCATCAACACAGGCCAAGTCCTTAGCGTGCATGTTGCCAATTAGAAGACACGATCTGTAGTTCAATAGAAAGGGGTGCTTCCGGTTGTAGGGGAATTTGAAGGAGACTTCAAGCCACGTCGAATCAGTCTCCTTCAGCGGAAGCGAAAACAAAAGGTGTCAATCGTTCCGTTTGCCCAATGTCGCGTCCCTCTCAACCCTGTACGTGTAAAAATACTCAAATATGCTTCCATACGCTCTCCAAGCAAAAGGAATTTGTGCTCGTATTTACCTGTGCAGAATATCGCAGGTTATTCTGCAATCCTTACAACCTCTATCCGGGCTCCGTGTTCGAAGTGTTTCGTACGAGAGGGAACGATGTAGACAAAATCAGGTTCCTGATTTGCATTCATTTTTGCACAATGGACCATAATAATTCAACTCTATATGTGCAATAATCTTCACTTCGTGCAGAGGACCCGAAAGGACAAGGTGCCGACCTCACCATCGCCAAATGTGAAGGATCGTTTAACGGCGAGGGGCCGTGCCAGGTTAACAACACCGTGTTCGCCAATGGCTACGCTGGCAGAAAGGGCGGTGCGGTGTCCCTTTCCAGCGGCGATGATCCTTCGACCGTGGCATTTCACCGATGCAGCGTGGGGAACAGTTCCGCGGGCTCTAAATTTGAGGACGACCCGCAAGGGGAAGGGGGGGCGTTTTCGGTGGGGCGACGGGGTGACGCTTCTGTTGTCCGACTGCATTCTGAAGGGCAACGCCAGCGGAAAGAAGGTCCGATTTATTCGTACGGGCGTAACGGGTTTTATTGGGGAGTATAAACTATGTTCGTATTGACTCATTCCACGGCAGGATCCACTGTCTGGCGCTATTTTTGACTTGTTGACTTGATCGTGTCAGCGAGTTCCAGGTAGTGCGGTACTTTTACCATGAATAGTGTGTTTGGTGTTAAGACGAGCTCACATAATATTTTGTCAGGTTTCGATTAATCAATCTTCGGAGTCATCTATTGAATACTCCTGAGTTCAGAAAAACACCCACCACACCTAAAAGGCATTTATCTACTGGATTGAAGTACTACAGCAGATGGTGCTGACGATTGTGCAACGTGTGGGAGGCTCTTGCTTATGGGAGTTCCTGTTTCTCGAGATTGTGTGACCCGTGCAGGGATTTGATTTTATGTCTTACTATTTTACTGCAGTATGAACCTTTACTCGCCGTATCCAGGGCTGTAGCTCCTGGGAGCCTCGCCTTCCAACGTTGCACATTGTCACGCTCGCACCACACAAATCACATACACGGAGCGCCCAATAAACCGGTCTGCTCCCACGGGTCCCTCAACTTTGTCCACTGTCTAGGGCCCAGCGTAAAGAGCAAAAAACGTTGGTCTATCCCTATCCTCAGTATAATAGGTTGCTTCGAAGCGCCTGTTGGCAGTTCTCCAACTGAGTCCAGTACGCCAGAGTCTCAAGCACAGTCACATCCCTTCGCCTACGGAACAAAAGGGGTTGGGCTACGGTATGGTGGATAGGCGTATGTCACCACCGTAGGCGCGATGCGACAGGGGTGCTTTGCCGGTACGCTTCTGCAAGGATCATGTTCGCACCTGAAGTGCTTGACATGTATTGCTCAGATAAGCATCCCTGTGAACAATACGGAGCTTAACCGGCCGAACAATCCTGTGGAGGGCTACGTCAATCACGATTACTATGGTTATACAAACGTCGAATGGATCACCCGGGAGACTATGTATGCCGATGACTCGAACATCGTTTGATTTCAATGTGTTGCCCCGATGTATCGCGCATTACAAACGTCGCTTTATTAACGGCTATCGCGGACGGCCCCGTACCTCACACGGCAGATGTGCTCAAAACGCGACTGAACGTCGTAGTAGCGACAGCAAAACGATTCCAATGTTCTTTACTCTGTGCAAAACCATCGAGTAACCACTATGCTGACAACGCACCCTTGAGGGCTGAAATAAAAGACCCTGCAAATCGCGACTACCCATACCACCGATGTCGTGGTTAACCCTCGTGAGACATCGAGAGGGGGTGACTGACGGTAACATGTGATGGTTGCGACAAGATTTCTACCCTGTGCGATTGAAATATGAAAATAGGCGTGTCCTGGTTAACGCATGCCAGGAATACTACTACAAGTGAGAGAAACATGTGCTCACAACATGTTCTATTGGCTCTCACAACTGGTCGTGGACGTTAAAATAACACCAACGTTAGCACCCTTTTTGTAATTTCGTCGGAGTCACTGACGATACTTTAACCAGATTATCAATCCCACCTCCTCCCCGTGTTTTCACGGTAGTATGATGTGTCCGAATCTGCAGGGAGGCGCTTTGGCGCTTTCGTCCGGACATAGCTTGGAGGAGCCGGGCGCCACCGTCATTATGCAAAGCTCGTCGTTCGAGTCAAACTTGGCGGATGTCGAGAACGGAGGAGTCGTGAGCATGGCCGAGTTCACGAAGGCTGTCATTGAGGGGGACAACAATGTTTTCGACGGGAACAAATGCTACGGAAATGGGGCAGTATTTGCAGCTTCGACGAACTCGTCGATAATCATCGAGGGCGGTCTGTTTATCAATAACCACGTTGATGAGGTTAGGATATAACCACGTCTCACTGTAGGCGTAGTGTCACAGCCTCGTCACGGGACGATCTCTACCCCTGTATAAGGGAGGGGCTTGGGTACGATGGTAACACTCAGGTCTGTTTTTTATAAATATTTGGTCTGACGCTCGTAGCCACTCGGCCGTGCGACTCTACCCTGTTAATTGTTTTGGTTTTATGCTTCGATAACGTATGGAGTTCGTGATATGTACCGCCATGGGGAACGTTTGTCGCGCTACGCCACCCATTTGTTTTCATGCCCTCTGTTCAACGAGGAGAAGAGCCATTCCGGGAGCGGCCCAAGGCTTGTAGTAGAAAGGGGGGGTGGTGCCAACAGAATCTCGAGTTCCAACAATCTTTTTGGGGGCATACTCTTAAGACAACCACGATTCAAAGTTAGGTGGGCTAGAGAATATTCACAGTATACCAGGTTTCATAGTACACATTTTTCTACGACTAAAATCGGTGCAACATCTACCGCAGTACCGCTATGAATTTTGCCAGAGCTTCGTGCCATCGGCTTGAATACATATATATACTGTGACATTTAGATAAGGTAGAGCTTTGTTTCCCCCCGTAAACCGTTCGGTTTGGTTCGGCAGGAGCCGGGGGTCGAGTTCAACATCTTCGTCAGGCACAATATCTACGCCGCGATTCCTTGCGATTACCTCCGTTTGCGACAATGATAAGAGTAAAGAAATTCACAGCGGTGTGAGTATTTGCCACACTCCCGACACCAAAAATGTGTATTTGTTCAATTTCAGGTCAATTACACAGCCACTCGCCCTATTGGCGCAAACGCGGTAGTAAAAATGGAGGTTCCCGTCTACCGCAGCATCTGCCGAGACGGTTTTACATGAAGTAGTCCGAATATGCAATACGTTCAAGTATATTGGATGAGCGTAAATTGTTTTGTGGGTGCTAGCGCGTCAAACAGGTTTGGCGATCGGGTTGCGAGCGACGCAGGAACTGGTGTTACAAGGCGTCATTGGACGCTCGAGCGAGTAGCTCTGACCCCCACACGAACCTTGAGTTAGAATTGCTTTATCTGGGTGGTAAGAAGACAAATGCCGTGGCTGCGAAATTGTCGAACCACGCTGAAGAAAATCTAAATTAGTGCACAGGTGTGAGGGAAGTCATCCCGCCGAGTGTTCATTGTGCGGCGACACCCCCTAGTTCTCAAGTAGACGATTGACCTTATCCCCGCCTTCGTCCAGGTCACGACTAACGTATGGTTTGGAGAGGATGTGCTTGTACAACCCAGCCTCTTCCAACGCATCGCTTGCCCGTTTTTCGTCCGCCCTCGGTCGCGTCAGAGCGGGGCGGTGATTTATTCAAGCGGGACCCTACTCATCGTCGACGGGAACTTCACCAACAACCATACCCCGGAAAACGGAGGAGTTCTTTTCGCCGCGCAGTCTAGCAGTTTCACGTTAAAAGGTGGTTATTTCCATAATAACGAGGCTCAAGGTATAGGCGTTCTCAATGCTATTGTGGATTCCACCACACAAGTTGAGGGTGGCGTGTATTCTGGGAACGTTGCGTCCAATCAGGGAGGTGTCTTTTCCCTCCTCGATGGGGCTCAACTCCAGGTACGTGAGAGTGAATTGCTAGCTTGAACAATAATTATATCGCTGTTATATTTGCCTCATGTTCTGCAAAGATGGGGCTTGGTAAATGTGGTAGCGTTGGTGGCGAAACCAAGGTCGACGACTGCATAGCTGGAGTTTGCTCACCGCCATTGACATGTTTGATAGTCTGGTGGTACAGTATAGCGTAGGTACGTACGGCAGCGCCGCAAGGTTAAAACGTTGAAAAAAGTATTCGATTGTAACTTTTTATCTGCGTTTTGTGTTTTTTCAGAGTATTTTTTTACGTCAAATAGTGTCGACAACTGTACCCCTCGGTGTCGCTGTGTTATGTACGTGTATTGGCATGACTGGTACATCATGCTGGAAAATTGCAATCTGAACGCAAGCTACGATAGGGGTCACATTTCCACACGAAAGTATTTCTGGATGACGAGCGACTCAAATTAAAAGAGTACCCGGTATCCCATTTGTGTTCCCCCGCAGTGTTTATATTCTGAAGCGGTGTCGAAGCGATGCCTCGTGCCATGTTTTGTGAGCTTCTCACGCGAGTAACTTGTTTTTTCTGTCTTGAAACATGACTTCCACAACGTTTGGTCTTTTGCAGCCCGAAGAAGACGACTATGCGCTGGTCCCATAAAAAAGAAACTGGAAGATATAATAAATGCTATCATGTATACCAATAGTTGCTCTCTTGAGAAGTTCAACCGGCCAGGAACCATTGGGCCAACGCATGTTAAACCCGCCAAGGGATTGGTCAGCATGGGATCCTTACTTTTTTTCTTGAAAGCGTATGTAGTGAGGTACTTACTTTTTTGTAAAAAATAGTAGCATCTCGAGCGCGGCCACACCCTCATACATATGAGATGCTATGCCGCTGTCGTACCCACCGCGCGTCATGGTATGTTTTGATAACCTTCGTCTGGTATTTTTTTTTCACGGCACCCATGCTTATACAGGGTAGAATTTTTATTTGTATCGGTAGGCGTAGCCTCGTTAGCTGAGCTCCTCAGATGCCGACGTCTAAACATTGTCACCCGAAACAAAAGATGTTCAAAGACGTTGGTTCGAACAAACCTATGCTCGCCTTGATTGTACTGCTGTCGAACAACAATTCTGCCCTTGCATCAAAATAACCGCTAGTTGCTCACCTGAGGAGCTCAACTGGTCCGACAGTATCCACCCCAAGTTTGCCACCCTTAGCATGAAACGAGTTGGCACACTAGCAACATCCTGAGAGCTTTGGTGGGCAGTGGGGGACATAGTTTAACCGTAGATGACCAACGAAAACAGCTAGGTACATTTCGTATAAACGGCAGACAAGTTCAGGGAGCACGCACCTAGTTGCGGAATAATCGTTTATGTTTTGAAGAAATACTCCTCCTGGACAAAGCAACTCCACCGCCATGCATCTTGCATTCATTCGTTGTTGCCGCCCTAATCGACGGCTTTTGGCTCCTCGAGCTTCCGCGTGTAAATTGGAATGAGTCTCAATCGGGCTGGGTGCCGTCGTCTGCGGGTCCTGGAAGAACCATTAACTAAGGGGCCGATGTTTTAGACAGTCTTCATAGAGCAATGCCAAGGTATGTCCGGTGAGTTCTTCATGACGTCTTGACATGATGACCTGAATATCTCTCCCAGAAGAGGCATTGCAGCCTTTTTCTTCGCGCAGCCCGACCATATATTCCCGATTACACATGTACACTATCCCGTAGAACGTCAATCGAAGAGCTCCACTGATTAAACACCTTGAATGGGATTGGGCCTGTGTTGGTTATGGCGTTTGACTCACTGCCGTTTCATTGACCTCCCACCAGATAACGGGTGGGACCTTCAGCGACAACGAGGCCGACTTCGGAGGGTTGTTGTACAGGGTAGGAACCGGTGAGACGTCGTGCAGGGGGGCATCAATTATGCAAAACGAAGCTGTCGAAGGCGGCGCGATATACGCGATCGATGAGGCGACCGTGGATTGGTCCTGCGATATACGAGAAAGTTCGGCGATATCAGCACAGGCCATGTGAGCATCATTATGGTAGAAGTCGTGAAGCACGTGGTATATCCCGAACTCCTCCGAACTAAGCGTTTATCTTTGTTTACTGACGTTGTTTCCGATTGTAAGTGCGAGGGGGGGGGGGGACCCATGTAGCGAACCGTTGGGGCGGACATGTCCTTTGTCCGAGGCTTTGAACTACGGCAGCTGAATTATCGCGTATCACGGAAGAATGTATTTCAGAAAAAGTGTAACATTCACCCGAACAACAAGCACCTCCACGGCTGTCTACTTTTACAACAGAATACATTCGAAATATTTTCAGATACCCCACCTGTGAGACATGCTTCCTTTGCTTTGGTCAAAACGTGCTACTTCTGTCGTAGAACCCAATAATTATATATAAGAAAAATATATACAATACGAACTCCTCTCCTATAGGTTCTTGGACGCGGTTGTGTTTCGTCGTTTTAGTGGGAGTGCATGTTTTTGTTATGTTTGTTTCAGCCTGCGTTCAAAATGGACAACACACCCATAGTACGGTTGGAGACGTATCCACAATTTCTTAGCGTCATACGATAAGGAATGAAACTTCACGCCCAGAAACTTGTGTCATACTTGCAAGCGCCTCGTGAACAAGTCAATACACAGGAAACACAAACAGGAGTGAAAAACGCATGGTACTATAATAGTATATAGTTCCTGTGTTGACGGAGACGTCACGCCAATCATCAACGTTTTCGCGGAAAACCACTTCCTCTACTTTAAGGATGCACCCCTTGAACTGTAGTGGTCCTAAGTAAACACGTTACAATCGGTGCATATGTTAATGTGGCGTTCGGCCCACCTTTTTCGTACCTAAAGAAGTGTTTGCTTCCGCAGAACTGTTGACGGTGTTGATGACAGCGAGCACTGCGTTAAACTGCTCTGTATTGAGTCGGTAACGCTTGGATGCGTCTGTAGGTTTGGGAGGTTGGACGCATGAAAGCCGTCTTTAAATGTTCGCCGAGTGAACCTGTTGGGTCTGCCTGTTCAATGTACCATGTTGTCGGATGCACGCTGCTGTCAAACGGCGAAGGTTCGACACGTTTTGGGGCGCCATAAAGTATCACCGTGGAGTGCACGATGCCTTGCTGCTGCTGTGTGTCTTCTATCCGCCTGACACAACGATGCCACCATATTATCCTGCCCTCTTTGCTGCCTTATGTAATAGCTACGCACGCTTGAACACTAAGGTAATTCTGCAAGGTATGTCGCTCGTGGACAACAGCGGGAGTGGGGGGAGCGTTATAGTCCTCATTTCCAGCCAGCTCGAGACACATCAGGTGGGCCAAGCAGACTCTCGTACGAAGGTTAACCAAACTAAAGGAAAATTGTTCAGGACATGCCCAGACACCAAGACGCGCATCGGCGACGTCCAAAGAATATTGTCATGTCTACAGATCGGGGGCGGGCACGATTGACACATATGAGACATCCGTCATAACCGGGGTTTCCCTGTCAACGACTACAGGCGTATCGCAAAGGAACTGACAGCGTTCTAACGAGCATAGTTTGCTTCAAAAGGTACCGACAACATGTGAATTCCTACCAGAGACGACCAATAGACGGTTCATGGCGCCATGACGGGTGGTATGACGCGAGTACCACTGATGGACTTTGAAATACTGTGGATTGACGCCCAGAATTGAGCTTTCCCGACAAGCGCTTGATACTGTCTTCTCTCGCAGACGAGTGTCAAATGGGGCATGTAGGAACAAACACTTGACCACCACATAGTGGAAGTATGTTTGAAGGTCACCGAATTATGGGTTGTTAGCACGCTACTACCGATACACTATAGTATACCGTATATCTTCTTTAGGCCATCGAGGTTTGGTCGAGTCAGCATAAAAACCGAAACCGAAGCATTTTAAGGCAGTCGAGAAAAATGCTCGCTGTTCCACGGATGGGTTGTTGTGGTATTCTCGGGGGTACGTATATCTTGACCGTTATGTGTATGCCCACTCGACACGGCTCTGCACCGCAAACAACACAAGTTGTTTCCCAAATTGAGTTTTATTCAACGCCTTCAAACATTTTACTCCTGTTGCAAAAACCTAGATCATAAGAGACGGATCGCATGGTCAAGTACAAACACGGTTTGTGAAATATTCGAAGTGGAGCTATTTTCCGCAGTAGGGGGTCCCCACGTACCGTAGGGGGACGAAGCAGTGGGAGAAGTTTCCCTGTACTTGACCCCGAATTTGAATTTAGACGACGGCGGTAGCAGGAGCGCGAAAGGCGAAGACCATTAAGGGATGCCAAATAATTGAATTACAAAAAGAAAGAACAGCAACCTCAGCAACACCATTCAGTGTGCAGATCATACACGGAAAGCGTCAGAGATAATGTGGTGCAACATTGCGCAGGTGGAATTCAAATATTCCTCGGCGTCTGAGATGATAGCGGTCAATGTGAACCCAGAGTCGAGCTTCGTGGCCGAAGACACTTTCTTCGGGGGCTTCGCGTCGAAGGTCTGTATGGCGTCCAGTTGCCATTATTTGCTATTATTTGGGATGTTCGGTCCAGATCTGGTTTGTCCCGTTGTGGAGCACAATATCCGACGTCGCTTACCTGTTCATCTGTCTTGTGTAATTCAAGCCGCAGGTTGTTGTGTCGAGTTGGTTAGGGGAGGTGGGGGGAGATCTGGCAACACGTAGTCCATGCACGAATAACTTCACCTGCCTAATTTCCGTGTTGCGCTTGCTTTTTTATTTTCGCGTCTGATGTCGCTTGCACAGATAGTTGTTTCCAGCGAAGGGGTTCTGTTTTTGGACAACTGCGACTTCACCGGCAGCTCGTCATCGGTTCTGGTCTACTCGGAGCCAAACTCTACCGCTATGATCAGGAACGCTGTGCTTGGTGACAAGAACTGTTGAGTACCCGGCATGCTACGATAGCAGTAGCAAAAAACTGTTTAAATGGGGGTCACCACTCCGAAGAACTTTACGGCACAACAAACAACGGAAAAAATTGGCAATATATGGGAACAATTAGCTGAGTGAATAGTGGTACGTAAAGGTGGATGTTGTCAAAAAGAAAATCAAGTACCCAGTTCAGGACCATGATAATAGTAGCATACATTTTTCTCAAACCGCGGCACCCCTATCTTAGTGCGCATCTCCTACCGTGCTACACTAGCGATATGCCGCGCGACTCACTCGATCGATTTGGCTCTTTCAAATGAACCGTACAATGAGGCTGTCGCTGATGCTTCTCGTCCCCGGTGCATGTCGTGGTTGGGAAACTCACTTATACGAAGGGCATTTCGACGTATAAGCACGGCGGACCATTCCTCCACAAAATATATTCCATCCCTGCCTTGTATGTGTATTATCTCCCCCCACGTCTTAACAAAATGCAGGTTATCCCGGCGGTTGCTAATGAAGGGGTAACACTGTTGAGTGCTCCTCAGAGGCACTCCGCACGCGACGATCCCTACACCCTCACTCATCTAACAACCCGTTTTGAGAAATGTTGTAAGGTGCTACATCCGATACACGATATGATCGGCTGGCAAAGGGTAATGAGCAGTACACCGCGGACGCAAATATATCGCGCAACTCCTCATGTGGGTAGTTGTTTAGCTTAATGATTTAAAGACTCCAGTCCGGAGTTGAGGACACACAACTGATATCGTATAAGTAATTCGTCACCTAAACGGGAACGCAGTCGTCACAGATAGCTGGGAAATGGAAACCGCTACACCAGCCGAGGCACGATATCCTTGCATGAGAAGCGCAAAGTGTCAGCCGGAATCAGATTTCCAACATTGTGTTTGGCGCAGTCGGACAAGGGTTTTCACCCGCTAGTTCAAAAAGAAAATATACCGTAGAAACAAGTATTCCGTCGCTGGAACAGCTAGCCCTGGAAAGAACGTTTAACCTACAGTGTGCAGCGCTTCCAGTGGGAAGAGTCTTTCTTACTTTCATTTCCTCTCGCGTTTCTGCCTTCGTCGATGCCCCCACGGTCCCGATGAATATCCACGGGTGTCTACTGATACCCATAGACATGGATCTGGCCGCGGCAAGTTCGACGGCCGGAGAGCGTCCGAACGCCAACTCCTTCACAAACGCCAACCACACGTGCGAGGTAGATGTGCCAGCGGAATCGGGAGGGACAGATGGAATACACTCAGTTAGTTCCGTGAATAGTATTTGCAGCGAAGGGTCTGTGTGCCTGCGAGGAGACCTGGGCGTGTACTGCGAATGCTACTACCCGCAAAGGACTATCAACAGCTCCAGACAGGTGACCGGTACCTCTACAGTTTAGTTTCAGGGAAGTTTCAAAATGTTCTCTAGATTGAGTGTCGTGCTACCTATTGCTGTTCTCCTTTGGTGGCAACGTGAGCTGTTGCTTGAGCATGCACGGTGGTTTAGAGCCGCAATGAGGCAGCGATATTGCTGACACTGACAACGCCGCGGGTTTGGCTGCGAGTACGATGACATATTTTTATCTATGCTCGTCCCCACCCCCCCAAGTGCTTCATCGATCTTCTCTCGTCGTCATCCTGCCGTGCTCGCGTCGCGGCCCCCTCCCCCGTAACCCCCCAAACAATAAACCCTCCGAACATGATGTTTCGGGGGAACCTATTAAACAGGACCTACGGTACACACGAAATCTCAGTTACCTATTTTTCCTGACAGTATTTGGTCCTATTCATTATGGTCCCCCGTAATAGGAGAGATGTGACAGCGGAAACGCCACTAACCTGCACCTCCAGCTGCAAACAGTGCCGGGGACTACCCTTTCCCGCAGCTGGTCGAAGGAGACATTGTCCTGAGGTACGATGCAGGAACCCATCATGCAGAGGCGTCTTCCAGCGCAGGCAACACCAGCAGGAGCGCGTACAGCAGTGACAGGTTCAGCGCCGAAGGGGCTGGCGGTGGTGTGGTGTGGAAAGTGCAAGCGTTGAACACGACGTCTCTGTTTGATTGGACGATATTTCCGTCCACCGGAATGCTCCTGCCGGACCAAAGGTGTGTGCGTGTAGTGCCTACTGTTACTCTCAGCTTTGATTCACCCCATATCGTACGACCGCTTGTTGCTGTGCCGCGTGCCACAGCAGGGACCACACCGTCCACGGCAATGGGGTCAGTCTGTCTTACGTCCATTGTTTCCACCCCACTTGGCCGAGTTACGCATTCTGATTGCATTGCGGTCTCCTGAGCTTTTTAGGCTTTCTTTTTGAGTATATTCTACCGCCATGGGAATGTTCTTTCCTCTGCGCGAACCTATATATTGTCAAGTCGAACTACTTCCATGAGGTTCAAACAATGATCTTTGTTTACACACCCGAGAGGGTTCAACGTGGTGGTGTTTTTTTCTCCGCTTCCCATTCAGAAAATAGGCCAATCCCTTTACCGATTGTGCTACAGTATTGTTTCTACCTGTACCTTCAACCACCAAGTGTGTTGAGGTCGTTGTCCACGTTTCGTTCGCGACTCGTTTTGTCCTGCTGTGGCCACCGCTGCGATGAAGCATAACGCTGAGGGTTGTCGCCGAGCCCAGGGACGTCTTTGACGGCACTGCCACGGTTAACTTCGGAGGTATCGGAGTTTTTTTCGAACCCAACACCTCAGAACCAGCTGTCCCCGGCGACGAATACAACATTGCGGGTGATACCCATGCGGTGGCGGGAGTGGTAGCCTCGGTGTTAATGCAGGTCACGTACCAACACTGTGCGGCTGGAGGCTTCTGGAACTTGACTCAAACCGGCGAAGGGGACATCGGTTCGAGCAGTGGGGGGTGCAAGCTCTGCGATGAGGATATAGAGGGCCAGCCAGAGGTACTAGCACGCGCGCAGGGGTGGGTGGATGGGCGGAAGGGTGGGTGGGTGGGCCGGCGTTGATGGGAGTTTGATCGTGGACCCACTCACGAACGTTTGCTACGATAGAGTTCCGCCTGACTTTTCAAGGGGGCTCTTATATCTTAAAGGTCGACATCTATATCCAAAACGACTGGCTTTGACAGAAAAAATACGGTTGCAATCAGAAGGCCGACGTATTCAACGAATCACGTGCCAAACACACTTGGTTTTCCAATCATGAAAGAGGCTCTTACTGGCCGATAAGTTGTATTATTTCCTACCTTCCTCGTTTCGAGGAGCGCCGCCGACCAGAAGTGTTTTGGAATCATATTTGAAAACAGTACGTAGCTAGGGTGTCGACCGATTCTTCAATAGAGGGTTATACGTAGGTTTCAGTGTGGCAATTCACGCCTCGTGCCAGAGCGGTCTCGATCTCCACAAAAAATAGTGTATAGTTTGATCCATAAACGAAAACAGTAGAAACAAAAACGAATTCAAGCCGAACCAAGTAAATTTCGGCCACCCACAACCCGATCATGTTTTCTTTTGTGGTTTGTTTCTCAACCGATATCTTTAGTGCAGAAACGGCTATCGGGCTCCTTGTTCTCCCGTCTAGATTTTGAGGCTGTTTTTCAGGCGGTTCGGATTTTGGGATTAAGATGTCGATCCGATCGCATTTTCAGATGTCAAGTTCGCATGTGAAGAAGTCTTGCTTTGCGAAAAAAAAACAGAAATTTCGTGCGTGCAGATATTCGAACAAGAGCCTAACTAACTACACTGTATATCAAAAAAGAGGTGCTACGTATTGATTTTATGCCGTTTTTTCGATTTTGAATTTTTGTGTGGGCCGAATCTTTGTTTTGAATTAAGAGTGGGAACATCTATCTCGTTCGGTTAGAACTAATATTTGTTTGTGACTCGAGATAGAGGAAAAGTCAAACATATGACTGATTTCTGACTGCGTTTCCGTCTTTGTTGTACTTAGCTTCGTTCTTCAGTAGTAGGGCGGACTTCCACGTATTAAATTTAGTGTGAAAGTGGCCATGTAGATAAGCTCTGATCGCTTTCTTATTCCAACTCGAGCTTTAATTTCTTCGCACTCGATTGTTTTCGATTTTTTTCCGACGTCGTTTCGACTTGTCGTGTCTTCAAACAGTGTGGGCGGACCGTTTATCTTGCTCTAAAATTCGGAACGGCTATCTCGCTCAGTTTTGCCTCCGTTTCAATTCTAACTCGACAGGTCGAAATCCATGTTTCCATTTTTGTTTTGGCGTTTTTCGACTTTTGTCCTATCTGTTGCTCTGTTTTGTTTTTGGGATATATCCTCGGATTAAGTGTGTGCGTTCTTCAGTCTTGGACGTACGTTACTACTGTACGGGAACTCTAATAGGTTTACGAGGGGGCATCGTATAGAAGACCTATGGTACACACTAAAAACCTATATATGTTTGATTTTTTCACGAACAAAATTTGGTCCAATTTACTGTGGCCCCCCCGTAATAATAATATTACCGGAAAGTGCTTTGGCCCCAACCTTACTCAGTACAACTTGGTGTTCCTATGGCACTAACAGTGTTTCTGGTATCACATGCGGTTTCGTGTCGTATATGTTCTTGCATTCAGGCGAAGTATCTTGCTTCACCATGGTTTGTGGTACTAGGGCAATATTCGGGGCAGGAATACGCATCTGCATGGGTTCTGTGCTAGGTTTATGCGCGGATAACTGTACATCATGTGTACGGCATGATCACTCCACCTCTCCTCGGGCCAATACGGCTGATCATCCGTTTGGGCAGAGAGGTCTATCATGTTCACTAGAATATTTTAAATACTCTACCCCTAACCGAGTAGGCGGCGGTGCTATCCAAGGGTGATACCCGTTGCCTTCTTATCATCTATCCGGCTGTTTCGATTAACCTCGTTCACTCCCAAACCCTTTTGACCCGGTCTTCTTGGCCCGGACTCTCCTTTGTTGGCCTGTCTTCAGTGCGGATAAACGTTTTCGTGTTTATGACACCACAAGTATGTGTACCCCAGGCGGTCTTATTGTTTGTTCGATAAAGTGCCCTCCCTTTTGCTGATGTGATGCGATTGGCTGTCACGTTGCCTCGACAAAGACAGTCGTACGGGTACCCTATTACAATCTAGGCCTCTTGCCATGTGATCGCGATACATTGACGATTCATATTTTCCGTGAAAACAGTAGGTAGCATACATTCGTTGTTCGCCGTGCCAAAGGTGAAGTTGGCACCTTGAGACGCTGGATTCCCGGTAGTCAACATGCGTCTGGAGGGAAAGACGATAGGCATCATCGGTAAAATGTTGGGCGTCGTGTGTAAGAAGTTTTTTACTCATCAGCTAAAACAGGGACAAAAAAGGTTACTCACCTACTCACCCTTACCTATCGTGCCTCGCGCCTCTTTCTCGTCCGCTGCTGATGCAGGGAGTAGACTGTTCTGATGCAGGTGCGACGATCGAAACGTTGCCTCTGAGGGCAGGGTACTGGCGGGCCACGAACAACGGGGTCTTCATCCGCGAGTGCCCCAACGAGGTATGGGATATGATAAGGCGTGTTGGAATGGAAGCCTGGACAGTGTTTCTATAGACTGAAAAAATGCTACGTACTTGCCCGAGTTTTGTGAAACGCCTGAGAGTTTTCCTTAATTCATGAATCAGGAATATCTGTCAATTGTTTGCGGTTGTGTGCGGCGTGACACGAAGTTTTACAGGTGAAGAAAGAGTCTGCGAAAATACGCAGGTACGAGCCCTACCATATCGTAGCGTTTACGTTACACGACTGCTCGAGCAAGCTGGCAGCTGGTTTGATATTGTTGGTATCCAAAATCTATGGTTTCTTCCGATGGAGTACACGTTTTGTTACATATGGTGGGCACGCTGTGGGTTTGATGCACGTGAGGCCCGACGCGCATGTACCCCTAGGGATCCCGAACGAGTAGCAATTTTTTGAAGCGAAATATTTTGCTGGCCGATATATTTGATCCAATACCTCGAGAGAACACCTTTTAGTGATTTCGTAACAAGCTCGTGGTTTAACCACAAGGACGTTGAGAATAGTCGTCGGGTTGCACTTCTAGCCTTTGTCAACATCAGTGCTAGGCTTACACGTTGAGCCTTGGTGAACATCAGTGTTCGGAAAACGTATAGACCTCTTCAAGCAAGGGGACTCAGAAAATGTACTGTATGTAGTAGGTGCACCACTCGCCAACGTGTCGTCGAAGTACAAGCAGCGTAATAATTGGCCGCACAATCGGATTTCCAGTTGAATATCCAGAGGAGCTCTGGTTGAAGTCTTTCATGTAGATAAGACCAGGGAAATCGGCGTGCTGACGAAAACTTGCTACTACTGTAATATTGGATCTCGTCATTGCAATAGAACGAAGACGAAACCGCCTGTTTTCCCGAGATCCCCTTTAATTGGTTATGCCGCTATGGATATATATGGGACGTACGTTGGGGTGGAACATACGTCGATGGGCTAACACTTGCGGTGCAATTGTAGATTCCAAACGAACGCCCATATTGCGATTACTTTTCCCACACTTTTACCCGTATCAATGCATTACGCGTAACGCTGGTGGACACGATGGAGGAAAGGCAGCGCATAATACTGCTCCAGAAATGCGTCGTGGGTAGGACTCGTGCATTTTCATGAATCAGTAAACCGCATTAAGTGTATCATATGTGAGTTAAACATCCGCTCTATCTAGCTCCGAAGACGACGTCGTCGCCTGGAACAGACACGAGAGCAAGTAATGCACATCAACAAGCAACCATGACCGCTATGTAGTCCGGCGTAACCTGATCTTGGCCGATTTTCGATACGAATATGCGGGGTGACAAGATGAGCCACTTGCTGCCGGTGCGCATCGGCGCGATGAAACCAAGAATACGATTGTCACAAACACGCGGACCGACAAAAGCGGTGTGCCCATCTCGTGCCGTCTTCGTATTCATGCTGTGTATCGTGCTGGTCATCTCGACGGTGATGGTTTTTGTCAGACATGCTCCACCGTATTTTCCGTGTACATAAAACATGCTACGGGTTTCGAGTTTGACTCGTCCCACCGGAATTATTTCACAGGTAGACTTATTTCTAGCGTTTTTGGAATTCATCACCTGAACATTCGCCGGCCGGCCACAGACGTTTGCTCTATTTCTTGGACATTGGCCGAGAGAAAATGAAAACGTTGAAGGGGCATGCTTCAACAAGCTGCTTGGAAGTCAAGCTTAGGGATGAGATGATTGCGCTTCTCTTGTAAGGAGAATAAAAACAGAAACAGCACACCCCTTATGTAGCAGTTGTTCGTCGTACGCTCTGGCCTTGCCCTGCACTCATCGTTTCTTTTGTGCGCACTGTATCAGTTGTTCGTCGTACACTCTGGCCTTGCCCTGCACTCATCGTTTCTTTTGTGCGCACTGTATCAGTTGTTCGTCGTACACTCTGGCCTTGCCCTGCACTCATCGTTTCTTTTGTGCGCACTGTCTTCATGTACCTGCTGCTGGCTAATCCGCTTTATGCCCCCTGCCCTACATAAGGACGCCTGTGTTGGGGGAACGGTGATCAACAGTGTTGATGACTACTGCGGCGAAGGCTACGAAGGACCTCGTGAGCGACTGAGATTCGTTGTAAAGGGTACAGTAGAAGTTCGCCCTGTCTAGGTAAAAGTGCAGGCGTGGTAGCGATTACCTTATTGAAGTGATCATCGATTGAGTTGTGATTTTCGTTCTTCTGCCGTGCCTATCAACTCGGCTCGACCTGCGTGACATTCTGTCAGCAGATTGTTAGATGAAACTGTGAAAGAGTCACTCACCCACCACGGGCCCCAACATTCTGTGGAACTTATCAACCAAAGGAAAAAAAAACATGCTATAAAAATACCGAAACGCGCAGAAAATACTTGGCAGACTAGAATTGACCTCAACGTGGACGCGATATCATCTAAGGTCCCAACCTTCTCCAGGTATATTGGTGTATGTGGCTCATGACCTATACCACCGTACAAGTGTGTTCGAGAAATAGTAGCACGGCGTTCTTGGGCATCCAGCCCCCCCCCCCCCCCCCCCCCCCCCCACAGCCAGCGCATGGGTCCTCTACGTTGACGCATATGCTTTCTCCCCTGGCTCCCACCCTCGCGCCAACCACAGAGTGCGCCGTGTGCTCACCGGGGTTCGGAAAGGGACGGGCGAACGAGTGCCATGCCTGCTCAAAAGGGTTCAAGATTGGCATGTACGTCGTGGCGACCGTTTTCGCGCTGGCTATACTCGTCATTGTGGCACTTCTCGCTTTGTATCTTGTGAGTGTGGGCAGCGATGGACGTCGCTGGGAAGAGGCTCGATTCGGTAGGGGTGTACCTTCAATGGTGCGAGACTCTTCCACCTCTTTAACCACATCGAATATCTGACTTAGATATACGCTCGTCGATTGATCCGACCACCAAGCAATAACGTCTGGGTACGTCAACTATTATATAACGCTTCCGACTATACTCGAACGATGCTGGGCTGTAGGTGAAGAAATCGGGTAGTCACGCGTGATTGGGAAACCCAAAGGTATAGTACCCCAGTCGTGACAGCAAAGTGACGTTAGGGATAAACATTCATGTTTCCGTGGCACCTCGCTTGAGGGCGATCCGTGTCTCACCCCCAAACCTGACTGTTCGACATAATGTGTAGGAGTAACCCGAAAAACACCCCTGTTTTAAATAGGTTGCTACGTTGCGAAGCCTACAGTGAGTCACAAATGGGATGATCACGGGTAGTTCCTAACCTCACGTTCGCATTATCGAAGAGCTCTGTCGAGACGT